>CBVK0101963022.1:0-22448 GCA_900067695.1 Picea abies | reverse complement strand
ACGACGCTCTTCCGATCTCACTAAAATTGTCTAATATCCCTCTCTTTTTTACGGGATTTCCATCCAAATTTGAAACAATATCTACATCAAAAATTGTTGGTTTTGCTTTGCGTTGAAACAGTATGCCTCTCCTGTTTGCTATATTCAACTACACTTATTTTGACTTGAATTTGCAATTTTGAGTTTGTGTTATTCAAATTTTACAAGGAAATTGTCCTAGGACTAGACACGGGCAACACTGACCTGTGAATGGGGCCAACGTTGAAATTTTTTCAAGTTGTTTCTGTATGCATTAAAATTTGACATGGATTGACTATTCGCATGCCTTAAAGATATGGGAGGCTTTCTAGACTCAAATTTGACTCACACACCCACTTTCTTCCATCATCAATTCATCATGTAAACCATAAACCCTAATTTAGTGGAGTCATCGATTTGTCGGGTTTTAGTGTTCCCAATGAATATATGCGTTGTTGTTCATGACATGGAATGGGACAACACATGTACCTTCTTAATTTTATTCCTTCACTTGATGTGGGCCTCATCATTCCTAGCCTTGAATTGAAAGTTACCCCTAGTCTTAGTCATCACCCTTCATGACACTTGTCACCAAATGATTAGATCACAAGGTTGGAGGCATATGGGCATTAGGATGAGGCTTTATAACCCTACAGTAACAAGATACATTAATTGAACTTTGAATAGATTGAAATGTGTGTGCAACTGAAAATACTAACAACCCAAAACTAAAAGGGATCAATACACAGACTGTCAATGAGAGGTGATCTAGTGGTGTGTAGGAAGAGGCCTAGCACCTTCAAAATTATCATTCTCCTCCAACTAACCACATCTATGTATAATTATAAATCCTTATCCCTCCTTGATTCCAATGACCCCATGATTCTAGCATCGCCATGCTTGATGTGGAAGTTTACACATTTCAAATTATGGGATCATACATAAGATAATGTATCACCTTTAGTGGATCATACATATATATATGGGAAAAATCCAACTAGAAGAAGATGCTTCATTTGTTAACTCAATATGTAATCAGTTACAGATGCTTCATTTGTAACTCATAACCCATTTAACCATTAACACCAAAAATACTGATATAACATATGTCCCTTAACCTTTATAATCTTAGACAACTAACACCAATAAACATTATTATTCTAACCTCTAACCTTTATAATTGTAACACCTAAACTCTAACATGAAATACATCTCCTAACCCTTACTTTGAATAAAACCTATAACTCCTAATTGTTATAACCCCTGTGAATTTTCACCCTATAATAACCACTATCCACAATGAGTACCCCTAACCATATGATTCATATAACTTTAAACCTTTAAGGAATTGTAAATGGCATGATTAACCTAGAACACATATGAACTTATAAAAACTAACCCTTAGAACCTCTATCAAATCTATCTCGTAACTCCTAATAATGTATCAACCCTAAATTCCTATGACCCTTAGTTACCCCCTATGACTCCTAACCACAATCCTTTGTAACTCATAACCCATTTAACCATTAACACCAAAAATAATGATATAACACCTATCCCTTAACCTTTGTAATCTTAGACAACTAACAACAATAAACATTATTATTCTAACCTCTAACCTTTATAATTGTGGGAGGGGATCGTTATCCATTTTTTAAAAGGAACAACGAACAAACATTGTACTAGGTCTAGACATAGGCAATGGTGATCTATGAATGGGTCCAACATTGAATTTTTTTCAAATTGTTTCTATATGCACTGAAATTTTACATGGATAGACTATTTGCATGCCTTAATGATATGGGAGGGTTTCTGGACTAAAATTTGACTCACACACCCACTTGTTTCCATCATCAATTCATCAATTCAATGTCAGCCACTTTTTAACAATATTCCATGTGGTGCATATGAGAGATATTTATATGAACAAATTTTCCTAGAGCAATCCACATATATGGTGTCGCGGGAGGTGGGATTCCCTACAAATGATTTAGGTGATTTTTTTCAAATAAGGGTTGCATGTGGTTGTTCGCAATTCAAAGGAATAAGAAACATCTCTTGTTGAGTAAGTGCTAAAGAATTATTTTCAAGATAAACTTCTAGATGTTGATGGAAGTATATCTCATATAGGTATTCCTAACCCCATAAATGAAGTTGGGCATACAAGGAAAAAAAATGATTTTAAGATTTTTCTTGAGCCTATGAGAAATGTGTCTAACATAGCCAACCCAAGCATATTTCCTACTATCCCATCATGCAATGCTAAGTGTTTAGATACCCAAGAATCCTTACTTCCAACTTTAGAATTTGCTTAAAACACATCATTTAATCACACTCTCTTTCGTGCATGGTTCAATTTTAAACCATTTCTTACAATTGGATAACTTTTCCCCCTTTGTGGTAACAACTATGTAATTTCCCCCTCTAAAATGCTCATGTACTTGAAACCGGTGCATATAAATGACATGTGGATGGGGCCAACGTTGAAATATTTTCAATTTGTGCTTGTATGCACTGAAATTTGACATGGTTAGACTAGACACATGCATTGACGGTGTGGGAGGGTTTCCGGACTCAAACATGACTCGCACATACAATTCAACAATCAAACAAGAACCCTATAGAATAATTAATGCGAATGGGGACAATGGATGTTTGGCATGGATGTATTGGCAACATATTCCGTAGTGCGCTGGTGTTTAAATTGTTTCCCTAAAAACTTCAAAATTATAAGGATGAATGACCCTTTACAACTACATGTGACCCTTTACAACTACATGTGACCCTTTACAACTTCATGTGATAACACATCACTTCATCCTTGTTTACCTACAATCCTACCTACTATTTTAGTTCTGGTCTCCCCTTAGTGTCGATGCTCCTTAATTCTTCTAACAATCTCTACTTTGTGTGGTGTGGACCTTATATGTACTATTTAATAAGCATGTTTCATTCTATCCTTTCCACTACCACAACATGGTTGTATTCAAAATTCATAATGATGAGTCCAACAATCCCTGAAAAAGCTAGTTGACTCACCCTCTAGTCATTTTCCACCACATTTGTGTCACTTCACATCTTCTCAGATCCTTTCCAAATGACGAGCCCAACTTTGGGACCATCTCCAAAAGTTTTTTTTTAAGTCTCCCCTCTACAGGGCTCAAGCGTCCATGAGCTCATGGAGAATTTCCTCCTTCCTCTATGGTGTCATTCCAACACTGAATTTTCCTATGTTAGTTGTTCATGTTTTTTTCCTTTTATATAAACTAGTAATACTTTGATTATCTCATGGAGTTTAGATGGTAGATTATATAGACTATGCATTAAGTAATGGATATTTAATTGTCATTAATTTGAAAAAGTGTTCATATCTTTCCATAAATTTCAAAAGCAACCATATCTTTCCCAAATTTTTGAAAAAGTAATTGGATGGTGTGGAAATCAAAACAATTTTTGAGTGCATTTGCTATTGGATTACCATCATTACTGGAAGGAACAATTTCATTAACCACACCCAAATGTTGGCATAACTTAACTTTCCAAATTGTCAAATTAAGCCCTTTTACTTACCCATTATCCCCTATTTCCATCATTTCAACTTTTATGACTTGATGTGATTATTAAATGCATGTGATTATCATTAACGATGACCCACAACTATGGACATGACCTTTCAGGTTTTATGGATACCACCATAGCTCTATAGTGTGATGATGCAACTCAAAGAGATTATCTTGACATGACTTGACTATTTTGAATGAGAATTCCCCTATCCCCTGACTATAAAGGTGGAGCTTAATTCCCATGAATATTGAAAGAAACTTACAAATTCAAACGGTTTATTCTTCACTCAATTAACTCAATACTTCCTTAACCACGAGGTTAAGTTTTATTAAATTAATGCAACTAGATTGACTATCCCTTTCATAGGATCTAACCTTATTGAATTAACTGTGAAAGCATAAACAATAATAATGTGTAGGTCATTTTCAAGAGATTCCCAACTTAGTTTTGAGGAGGAGTGAAAGGTTTCAGGTGAGCACCATTCACCATCCCTTCTTGATTGTTCTATCAAGATGAGCCAACTTTACTTCTATCAAATTCCATATGGTTATGAATAAGAAAGGTCCTAGCCAATGCATTTACAACTTACTGGGTTGATTGAGGTACCTACTATTGTATAGCAATACAAAGTCACTTTTCCTCAATATCCTCCAATAATATTGTTTTCTTCTTTCTTTTTTCTTTGGAACATTTAATAGTTGCTTTCTTTTCCCTTTTGAGGTTACTTTGGAACTTAATAGGGGGGATTTTGGGAGAGAAGGACTAAATGGTTGTCAAATTCCCTTTATGATCTCTAGAAAGGAGTCATCTTCCAACCAATATGAGTTTACGTTGAAAGGATTGGGGGGGGTGTTCCTAGAGGGATTTAGTTCCAAGATGATAAGGTGATGGGATGAGTCACCACTTGAAGAGACCATTGCTCGAACTGAATATTTTCATCCAAAAAGGATTTAAAGGTCACTAAACAATCCGGGATATTGGCCACCTAAGCCTCCATTGTTCTCATATTCCTCCAAATAAAAGATATTTTTACGGGTTGTATATTGTGCAGCCTAGCTCACTCAATTTTGGAAATTCAAATAAGTCTACAAGGGGATCCATTTGAGTTTTTGGGCCCCAAATTTCATAAGATCCTAGAGTAAATGTATGTCTCCTCATAGCAACACTAAACTGAAATGGAACCAATATTTTTCTAGGGAATTTTCCTAAAAGCTCTGTCTATATACATAAGGGTCATAAATGTCGATGCAATTGAACTCCTTAGCTAGATATCTAGAGAATAAAGAGGTCCCTGTAAGGACTTAGGGGAAGGCCCGTGATTTTATGAGTTTTATTTAGATTAACGCTATTAAAGTTATATAATAATTATATTAATTTTTTATATATATATATATATATATATATATAACAAAATTAATATAACAAAACATAACATAAAAAAAACCATAAAAAATCAAATGAACAAAACCAAATTATATTTCCCCCCTGCCCGCACCTGCGCCATCAATCATAGCTTCACCTAGCTAATGGAGAAGGTAGACGATTGCCCAAACCCTACGAAAGTTCATTGGAGGAGCTGGTAGAGCACCGCCAAACCTGCAACACGGATTAAGGAATATTTCTGAGCATGAGGCTTTGATCGATTGCTAGTTACGAAGCTTTTCAAGGTCCACTGGTCTCGCATGTGCCCACACCATCGATCATAGCTTCTAGTTGTTGGAGGAGGTAGACCATTGCTTCTAGTTATTGGAGGTATATAGAGCATTTCCCAAACCCTGCGACAGAGACAGAGCAAGAGAACCTGCAACCAAGGGGATAGAGGAGCGTTGATAGAGGAGGCCAGCTAGCCCTAGCGTGATAGAGGAGCATTGATAGAGGAGACCATCCAACCCTATCATCGATAGAGGAGGCCAACAATCTCATCAAATCAGGTATGGATGTGAAGAAACTCTTTCCATGAAATTTCTCCTTCCTTCTTTGCACATTGTGATTGCTAAAATGTTGGGTGAAAAAGACACCTAAAGCCTAGCTAGGTGAACTTGAAAAATCATATGAGATACATCTTAATGCTATTTTGGTACTCCCAATGATATGTACCATAATTAGGGTTGGATGGCACATCGACCATATACAAATTTATCATTGAAGAATATAAAGAACCCATACGTTTTAGAGGTTTATATGCATCCACCACCACAAAAATAAGGTTCACATTGTGCCAACAGTTCACTAGGATTCACATCCTCACAACATCCAATATATCCAAATAATAGTTGCAATTGATCATGTCAACAACAACAAAATATGACTTTGATCACTCCAGGTCTAGGTACATCTTCTAATCCTATTTACACTCCCTCTTGCCACACTTGTGCCCACCTTGTAATCCCATCAACTTGACCTCTCAAGATACCCTCTCTACTCCTTGGAAGACACATATCCCACCTACTCTCCACTATTCCTACAAACCCCCTATAAATTCAATTCACCATACACATCCAATATGACAATGACAAAACCCCTTCCCCAACTCTGATCATTGAGGAGAAACCTAAAATATTTTCTCCTCCAACAATCAACACAATGAATATCCGACAAGAGATTAGACATCCCTTTCAAACCCAAACTAGTTTTACTAATACCCTACATGACCCTCTTGGCACTTTTGAGGAATCTACCCAAAACCCTAACCTCCCTTACCCTCACACTAATTTTTTATTTCCAACCTGAAGCCACCTAGGATCCCCTCTTTTCCACATCTCCATTTACCACCTTCCTTTGTGATCCCATTCTCTTTCCTTCCTTGCCAAGATATGTCCCAAAACCCATTGCTATGCCTAATGGTCCATGGATGCAACACTAGACTAGTGAGGTTGGCCCTAACACCTCATTGTAGAAACAACCAAAAGAGAAAGGAACTACACTTGTACTTGAGACAGCTGCAATTGCATCGGTACTACCTCAAACTAGAACCACTAGACTACACAATCAAGGTTCCTCCTCTTCTCATCCAACTTTGAAGCAGATTCAACATAGATACACTATAATTTTGGGTTGTTTGATATATAGTAGGTAATGAATTGCTCAAAGATATTTTGATAAATAACTCCTTGTATGAATTAGATATATTATATATATTTCCTTTGGAAATGCACTTTAGTGACATTATATACATGGTAGATATGTACGGGAAATTAAAAGTAGAAAATGTGACCTTCAAAAAATAACTTGGAAGGGTCCCAAACAACACTCTTGGAAGCATGATGACATAATGATATCGACGAGGCACTTTGGGACATAACTTTGACTCTAAAAAGAGAGTTACTAGAGAATAAGAAAGACTTAGTAGAGAACTTATGACATGTATTGTTGTAGAGAATGGGGATGACTATATTTTTTCATATATGAACCATTTGGAAGATTTGAACCCCATGTTTGAACTAGAGCATTTCTAACCTTTGGTTGAACACATGCTTAAAACAATCACAAATCGAGTAGCTAAAAAATGGAAGAGACTGGTATTAGTGACACCATATTTCCCCTCATTTTTCCATTTCCATTTGCATCAAGAAACTTTTCCTAGAGACACAATGACAAAAGGATCACATTTCATAGTTTCTCCCTTACTTCTCGAACAACTTCCCACTTTGAAAAAACTACTGAGATTATCCTTAATCAAGAATGTAGTTGAAGATTCAATTCAACAAGATCAAAATGTGGTATCATATTTTTCCAACATTCACCAACAACTACACCTATTAACACCCACTAGTAGCTACACCTACCTACCTTGCGAGTTAATTTTTTATACCTACGAGCCTAGTTGTATCTCTTCTACACGATTCAAGTCCTCACACTTAGCCAAATTTAGAACCCAACATAGTTGATTCAACCCCTTTCTATCCTCATGTCAAAATCAAATGAGCTTCAACAATCGTGTTTGGATATGTTAAGAGTTGAGAATGTAGAAAATGTCTTGGTTACCTTAGCTAAAATAAATTAATACTGCCACATCCTAGAGTTGACAATCAACAACACCATCTAATAGTAGTTACTACTCCAATGAATTCTTAATCGATCACGTGGGCCTATAAAGGAATTTTCCATTGATAGTTAGAAACTGATACACTATGTTCATTTGTAGAAGTCAACTCAAGATGTATAGATTTGTTCCTCTATGATAGATATTTTAGTCGCACATCAATTTTTTGAGTCAAACTTTAGTTGGCCCTTCTCATGCACAAGCTCTAGTTATGCCACTGAATGTGATTGAGTTAGTTCACACTCATTTCTTGTTTACAAATGAGTTCGTGTATCACAACATTGTTGGGTTCACTATTGAATTCATACAGTAATGCTTCATATTGTATATAGTAAGTTAGATATACATTGGACCTTATTTCATGCCAACACTGTTCCATCATGCCAACATTGGCTCCAAACAGTTAATAGTTGATCTCTTCTATGCTAACTCCCTCGCATGTATAAATCAATTTTTGGATGATGAACCATTGGTTTTATTTTATGCATTGAAGAGTATGCCCTAATGGATTAGGGAAGTTTTGGGACCCAAGGGAGGCTCCTCAACTAAAAAAGACCCCAACTAGTGCACAAGGCCCAAGAGAGGTCATAATTGGTAAGGGAGGGACCTAAATGTGTTGGCCAAAGCATCTATCGTAGACAAACATGTGACCAAGGAAGGATAAACACAAAATAGGGTTACATGATGGCACTAGAAATCACATGGAATTACATAATCACACATCTAGACTAAGGTAAAGGACTCAAAATAAGGGGTTTCAACACACTATGATCTGTCACTAGGAGGAACTGAGTGTTTTCCTAGTGTAGGTTGTTTATGGGAAATGCACCATGAAATACTCTACATACCAATATACAAGGGGATATGTGTATGATCAATATGAAGTGTATAAACCATACATTATGAAGTGTATAAACCATACATTATGAAGTGTAGAAACCATAAACTAAGTTTCACCCCCATTGCTTGAACTATACTTCATGGAATAGAATAGAAACAAGTTGCATGAAGAATATTGAAAGGAAAATAAACAATTGAAGACAAAGAAAATAAGGTGACACTAATTGGCAAAGCAAATATGCATAAGAAAATAGGAGGGTACTCATGAGAAAAGTTTGCTCGAGCAAGTACCCTGACATAAGGATGGCATTCACCACATGATAATTCTTTTCTTGATAACCATAATGGGAACCCAACATGCCCCTATATCTATGAAAAGTGGAAATACACATGGGTTTCCCATGGGAATATTCTTGAAAACAATGCAAACAAAAAGAAAAGAGAGGTGATAAGCATCAATTCATGACAAGTAAGATACACTAGGAGAGGAGGGAGAAGAACAAGTCTAACTACCACTTGATTAAGAAAGAAACAACTACAATATGAAAGTAAATGAAAAAGTGAAATAGAGGAAGGTAGAGAACATGATATATGGACTTACCTAAGTATTGATGATTCCATGTGAAATCATGTTGGGACATGCTATAGAAGAAGTTTTTATTTTAACATGATAATATGGCTTGCCCCATGTACACCTACGAGACAAACAATGACTTGAACACAATGCCAAAAGCTTTCCTAAATGGAGGAAAGGAATATAGGTGACAACTGGATCAAAGGGAACAGGGAAATGAGGCAAGAGTATGACCATACTTTGAGTGGAGTAAAAGAGAATACGAGGAAAAGTGACAAAAGATTGTGTCTTGTCCTCCCTTAAAATTCCAAATGTGAATCTGCTTTTAAGTAAAAGAACACAAACACATGTATTGTTAATAAATAATATAATACATAAGTTGAAACTAGGGAATTACTTAAATTGAAATTAGGGAATCACTTTTTCAGATCTGAGTTTGAATCTCTCATATGCCCTCCTATAAAGTTCACCCAAAGTATCCTAAAAAATACATTGTATTAGAGGGATGCATTTCTATGATTTGATAAGAAAAACAAAACTCTACAATATTATGTTAGATAAAAAATAATTTCTTCCATATCTATTTCCTTATGAACTACTAAACTCTTCACGGAAAAGAAGCATGGAGATAACACCATTATCATGATATCTACTTAAATTCTCATTCTCGCAAAGATGTAAAAATTAATCTGATGCAGCCATGCGGAGCTCTCTTTCCTGGGTAGATTCAAAAAGTATATATCCTGTGTAACCATGAGTCTACAAGGAAACTCCCAAATCCTTGAAGAAAAAGATGGTCTGCTCTTATTTCCATAAGGAAGGAAATTCCTTCAAAATATGTCTCCTCCATCTTCAGATGATTGACAATGTTTCCAGGTAAACAAATAACAAAAATAAACTCTTAGAAGACAAGTATAATATTTCCAGTACTTCACATATCGCTCTGCACTATGCTTTATTGTCTTCAAATTCATCACAGGAATGGATTGCAAATTCTGGGGCAGCTAGACATATGAAGAAGAACAATCACCTTCTCTCTGACTACAAGATCTCCCATAGCCAACCCTCTACCCTATGTTGGACCACCACTTCTACACATTTTACTAGATCACTCCCAAACCAATTGGAAATTATTAATAGATAGGGTTATTGCCTCTCGGACTTGTCTTGATTTTGGTGGAAAAGGACCTTTTTATTTTGTATCTATCATAAAGAAAGTGTGAAATACATGCCAAGTTGAAATTTACATGTCATCATAACCACATTTAGATATCATTAGATAATGCACCAGTAGAAAGTTGGCCAATGATCTTGATGCCTGCCATAGATGTCTTTACAATATGAATGGCATCTTTCAACTTATCCTGAAATGCATTGAAACAATGCAAGCAAAACAATCAAGAAACAATATCTCAAGTTCCTATATATTTATCTTTCAAAACCTCTATTTAACAAGTAGGTGAACATAATCATGTAGTTTCCCATCTTGCCAACTCTCTTTGCCTAGCCTTTCGCCCCCCCCCCTATTTACTAACTCCTCCTGCCTTACATTTGGACTCCCTTAGTTGATGTGGGCTCTCCCTCTTTCCATGCCTTCGGGTGCCTATTTTTTCAACTCGCCTTGGTGTGCTGTAGCGAAACCCCATGTTTGCGTTGGCTTTGGGAAACCCCAATTTTCTTCCCAGATGTGAATTGTGTCATTGGCTCCTCAGTTTTGTTGGTTGGGCACTCCTCTTGCTTACTCATCTTGCCTTTGGGCACCCCTCTTGCCAACTTGCCTTGTGTTGCCTCTAGAAACCCCAAGTTTGTCTTGCATTCGGGAACCCCAAGGTTTTTCCCACTGCACCCATGTCATTGGCTCTTTCGGTTTTGTTGGTTGGGATCTCCTCTTGCCAACACGGCTTGCCTTTGGGCGCTCCTCTTGCAAACTTTATGCAACTTTATGCAACTTATGCAACTATTCAACTATGCAATTATATGCAAGTTTATGCAACTATGGAACTTATGCAAATTATGCAACTTATTGTAACTACGCAACTTTATGCAACATGCAACTATGTGTTGGCCCTCGACCAAGTTTTGGAGAACCTTGGTCGTGTTTGACCAATTTTAGGACTTCGATAGGCTGGTCAAAGACGGAGCGCCAGGCGAAGTGGAGATCGTGGGATCTCGCCCCCTTTTGCGGGCCTTTTGGATTTAAGGTTTATGTAAAAGGTATGGGATGTCAGCCCATGGGTTTACCCATGCTTTGGCCCCTTTTGTAATGTATAAATAGAAGGCTAGGTGATGTAAGTAGGGGGTGTTAAGGGTGATATCATGCTAAGTGCAAGCAGTGTAAGTATTTGATCTATGTGATTGTAAAGGCTTTGTACATACTGTGTGGTTGAGAACTTGCAGAGCTGAGTGCAAGTGATTGTAAAGAGGCTTTGTCTTGTTCCAAGCTCGAGGAAGGAGAATCTGGTGACATGCGCACAGATCTCCTGTCCTATGCGGAGTTGGTTTTGTGGCTCTATTCTGTGCATGTGAGAAGATTGAAATAAGATAATAAAAAAGATGAAGAGTTGGTGGACATAGCCCCTCGTTGGGGGTGAACCACGTATATCCTGTGTTATGGTTTCTTTCTGTGATTGATGTGATTTATGCTTAGTGTTGTCATCTTTATGTATGTTAGATGCATCTAATATAGTATCTTAGTGCTTAGTAATATGAATGAATGCTAGATCTCATTTATTTCTATGTGCTAAGTGCTTGGATGTGTTAGATCTTATCGAATACTGCATTGCTCTGTAATTAGGGTTTTACTTGCGATGTGAATAAGGGTTAAATGCTAATGAATGCTAACTGCTAAGTGCTCTGTTGAGTGGTGTAATCACAAATCTGTCTCCCATCTAGGTTGTAGACACTTGAGTCCTGCAAAGCCCCCTGCCTCTACCTCGGGTAGGTGTTGCCGAAAGGGCTAGTAGTTAGGGTTTTGTTGGTGCGTTGTTGAAGCATTGAACCCTAGGTCTACCCTTGTGCCAACAAATGGTTCTATTGTCAGGACCTGAAACTGTGAATGTTGGGAACTGAAGAAAAGAAGAAAGTTATGTGCGTAGATTTGCTTCCATGGTGCACAGTACTCTACTTGACTTGCGAAGCTCTATGCTAAGAAAAGAAGCCCAATCTGAAGAAAAGAGTTAAGATCTTAAATATTTGTGCTCTAATAAAGGTAAGATAAGTGGAAAATTTTGTTTCGAAAGAATGGATCTAAATATGTTTGATAGATTTGGTCCTAGTCTGAAAACTAGGGCATAGCTAGAAGAAAGAAGATATGATAGAACTAGTGAAACATATGTTATCCCTATGCATAGAAAGAATTTTTGGACTAACAAGTGGATGCAGGATCCTAGAAATAATTTTTTGCAGGTTCATCACTGTGATCCCAATGCGCAGTACAGGAAGGGTTGGGGATCGTTTAAGAGAAAGAGAGGACTGACTCTTTGTTATAGTTGCAGAAGACTGGGACATCTTGCTAAGGAATGCCCTAGTCGAGGTCCTATTTGCCTTTGTTGTAAGGCTACTGGACATCAATTTTTGGATTTCCCTAAAATGATTGCTAAATTTGAAAATATGAACATGACACAAGAAGACCCTGAGGAAGGTCAAGAGACTAAGAATATGCTCAAGAACTAGAAAGAATCAGAGACTATATTACTGAAGATGAAAGAAACATAGAATGATCGCAGAGACATCAATTTATCATAGATATTAAAAGAGAAAGAGTGCATAGAAACAAGAATAGGAGACTTCAACATAGACTATGTATTGGACGCGGAAACATAGGTTAACATTATGACAGAAAGAACTTGGGAAATTTTGATAAAGCCTGTTATGGTTACTTCACTGGGAGGAATAGGATTGTTTAAAGGAAAGATGATAACCCTATGTGGAAGACTCACCCATGTACTTATGAGTGCTCATGGAGCATTGACAGAAGAAGAATTTGAGGTCATTAAGTTTGTTGAGAACAATGCTCCCTTTTCACTTTTGTTAGGAAAGACCTGGATTGAGAGAGATCAGATCCGAAGGAAAGAAGAAGAAGAAGCTATAGAACAGAAAAATCAAGACTTAAAGGATTTCATGGCTAGGAGAATAGCGCTCTTAATAGAAGAACAAGAGGACAATTCGAAGCAACTGAGGACCAAAGACCTAGCTATCGAAGTTAAAAGAACGCAGGAAGACTTTAAGAATTTATCCACGCAGGAGAGTAGAGCACCTACTCCAGTGAAAGAAGAAGTTGTATCTTCGAACTTTGTGAAATATCCTCAACAGTGTGAAGTTACTATGTTAAGTACAAATAAGAATAAGAATGGAAAGAGGAACCCAGTAACTTATATCACGGGAAAGAAGGCCAGAAAGTTCAGTAAAAAGAAAGCTAAGTAAGGAAAATTACAAGAGGTTCCAGAGAAGACGAAAAGCTTCCAGAACTTGAACCTCGTCGGAATAGCAGAACAACACCGACTGGCACTTCACCATGGTGAAGTGATATGACCATTGGAGGCATCCTGACCATTAGAATGACGCTCCACAATGGCTAGAAACGCAGTTATTGTCTGAACTTTCGCCATTAGACCGTTGGGACCGCGCCATAATGGATGGAATCACATTGACTAAGGCATTCCTGTCCATTGGAGGAGTACATTAAGACATTGTCTATTTATCCCGTCAAGCATTTCATCAAGAACACTTTTGCCAATTGTGATTATCCGAGCCCACAAAGAACTAGTTTCTTTCGCGCAGTGCTTATTGAGAGCTCGCCACTCGTTCTATTACATTGAGTGTTTTCTCACCGACCTGAGATATCTTATCTCGAGCGTGCATGTCGAACGACATTACCATAGTATAAAAGTTCATTGAAGAGATCCAAATATACCTCATGGCTAAAAAGGTGATGTCCACAGGCATATAAGCATCATCGATGTGAGGATTCGAAGCATCCTCGTTGATTGTGCAACGTCGGTCTAGTCGACCCCCTATTGAGAAATGTAGCAAGCATCGTGATGACTTGGCGAATGCGAACCTCATCCCATCAATCATGCCTAACTACATCCCGCCTATGGCTGGCGTGGTGAGTCATGACAGCATCCTGAGGGACTTTGACTACACAGTGATCACTGCGTACCTCCCGAAGGGGATACGCGTAGTAGGACTCCAGTTGAAGAGGATTCTGATGTTGAAGATCAGCGACTATAACTTGGGAGACTACAAGAACTATGGAATGCTTACACCATACAAGTACTTGACCAAGACGTCGGGGAAGAAGTCAAAGATAATCCCCCAACCATGGACCATGGACATCGCGAGGTTCACGATCCTCAATGTGATGAAGTTACCACACTTCGGAAGACACCAGGAGGTTAATGCATGCGTTAAAATCCTATTGCCATGATTAAATGGTGGTTACCTATGGTTGGACAGGTGCATCACAGTAGATCTAGCACTAATCCACTAGATCACCCAGTTAAGCATGCAAGGACCAGACCTAGAGGACTTTTACCCAAGGAAGGTTGTAGATCACGCCCTGACACAAACAATCAAAGACACCTATGGTGATGTAGAGAAGGGGAAGTGGGGCTACAAGGTAGCCTCCATATAGAATGGCGTAGTGTGCCTAGCTTGCCAGTTGATCGCTGGTAAGATCGTCAGGAAGAATAGGTCAATGCAGGTCACGGGGTTTGTCATCGACCTCGCAGAGAAATACATTGAAGGACTGCAAATGAACTTGGCGTGCTACCTCATCAACCAGTTAGAGAAAGATTGTCACAGAGCTCAGGGTCAAGGCTATGAGTTTCATTTTAGTTGGCTATTGATTCTCATCACCTTCACTGCTTGGGAGATGCCAGAAGGAGCGACCTTCCCTGAAATTGAGTCATCTGAACCACTAGCTGTAAAGTTCACTACGCTATGGTATTCGAGTGACATGACAAAGCAATGGCAGTCAAACCCAGTGTTCCACACCTATTATCTACAATTGAATATGGCCATTACATCCTTCCCTCGCATGACACTAAATACACTACATCAGTTCAAGCCATTTGTGAAGTTTCGTGCAGATAGGAATTTCATATATATCACTGCGTGAAGAGATGAAAGCAAGGAGGAGTTGCAGAGTTACTATAAGTTCACTAAGGAAGATATGGAGGAAATAACAAAAGAATGGCCTGCATAATTCTTGGTACTAGTAGAACAGGTAGAACTGTCCGACCTCGACCTCATCAAAAGTCCTGTGGTCACTCGAGAAGAATATTATGCACCCAACGATAGCAGGAAGAAAAAGAAGGAAGATGTATAGGAACTGAATAGTGCATCAGAGGAGACTGCATCAGAATCACTTGAAGGAGGAGGAGATGACGAAGTGGACAAATAAGAGGATGAAGGGAAAGAAGACAAGCAGAAGCAGGGCAAAGTAACCCCACCTAAATATCCCCTCAAAGAGACAGAGACATCCAAGAAAACAAAGGTTTCCCCAAAGAAACCTACATCGTGGAAGAAGTCAAAGCCAATAAACTTCCATTTCAGACTGTGCTAACGGTGGATGACGTTGACCTTATCATTATTGTTGTGTTAGACACCTCATAGGATATCTTGCAGAGAAGCGAAGACAAACAGGAGACAATGTTTGATAGGATTGAAGTAGAACTTAAAGGAGTACAGCAGGCTCTTTATTCGAGTTGCGCAGTGTCTACTGCGCCACCACCAACAAAAGGAACAGAGTTGGGAGATGACCCTGCCTAGCTATGCAGATTAGCAAACTTGACAGAAGCTCACCTTCGTCGTGTCCAGGAGGAAAAGGAACAGACCATATAGGCCCTGAAGCAAGCAAAAGAGGAAGCCATAGAGAAACGTTGGGTTTCCCAACAAGAAAAAGACGACCTCCAGGAAAATTTTGCAGAGGATGGAGCGCAAATACAGAAGGAGAAAGAACAGCTGCTCGCAGAGCAGATGGGAGTTAAAGAAGCAGTCACCATAGCACTTCGCTCTGTGACATGCTTAGAACAAAGGGAATAAGAAGACACTGAGAGGAAAGTGGGGAAGCTCGTTGAAGCCATTCAGTAGCTCCAAGAATGAATAGCAGAACTGGAACTACAAGCCGTGCCAAGCACTCCGCAGGAAGTGCGATATCAGAGACAGGAAACTGCCCAAAGCGCAGTTGAGAGAATCAAAGCATTGACCTTGGAATTCAAGCAACTCAGCAGTCGATGTGCTCAGACCTATGAGCGCCTTGCAGAGGACCCTGAACTAAGTACATTGGAGTCACAGCTCCAGGAAGCGAATCAACAAGTAGCAACAGTGCAAGCACAGTTGAAGCTATTGTCACTAGTTGAGAGGATGAAAAGGTCATAGGAATAGCGCATGGTTCAGCAACAAGTCCATGCCATCCAGAGTTAAGTCATGGAAGTGACCCAGAGGCTCCAGCTAATGCAGGATGAAGATTGCACACTTTTTTAGGAGATTGAACGACAAGGTGCACAGCTAGAATAAGTGGTCACCTTAGTTGAACAACGATTGGAAGGACCTCTCACCGAGAAGGCCATTCAGGAGTTCATCGAGCAGGAGGCTCTGGCGAATTAGCAGGTTGAAGCAGCTCGAGCCAAGCCAATCTCGAGGCTTTCGAGGTAGAGTTGCCCAGATCAGAGTGACTCGGGACGAGTCACATGTGAGTGTTGGGGCATGTTGTCCCTCGACCAAGTTTTTGAGAAACTTGGTCATGTTTGACCAATTTTGGGACTTCGACAAGTTGGTCGAAGACGGAGTGCTAGGTGAAGTGGAGATCACGGGATCTCAACCCCTTTTGCTGGCATTTTTGGGTTTAGGGTTTATGTAATGGGTATGGGATGTCGACCCATGGATTTACCCATGCTTTGGCCCCTTTTGTAATGTATAAATAGAAGGCTAGGCGATGTAAGTAGGGGGTGCTAGGGGTGCTAAGGGTGATATCATGCTAAGTGAAAGCAATGTAAGTAGTTGATCTATGTGATTGTAAAGGCTTTGTGCATATTGTGTGTTGAGAACTTGTAGAACTTAGTGCAAGTGATTGTAAAGAGGCTTTGTGTTGTGCCAAGCTCAGGGAAGGAGGATCTGGCAAGGTGTGTACAGATCTCATGTCCTATGCGGAGTTGGTTTTGTGGCTCTGTGCATGTGAGAAAATTGAGATAAGATAATAAAGAAGACGAAGAGTTGGTGGAGGTAGCCCTACGCTGGGGGTGAACCACGTATATCATGTGTTATGGTTGCTTTATGTGATTGATGTGATTTATGCTTAGTGTCGTCATCTTTCTGTATGTTAGATGCATCTGATATAGTAGCTTAGTTCTTAGTAATATGAATGAATGCTAGATATGATCTATTTATATGTGTTAAGTGCTTGGATGTGTTAGATCTTGTCAAATACTGCACTGCTATGTAAGTAGGGTTTTACCTGCAATGTGAATAAGGGTTAAATGCTAATGAATTCTAACTGCTAAGTGCTCTGTTAAGTGGTGTAATCATAAATCTATGTCCCATCTAGGTTGTAGACACTTGAGTCCTCCAACCCCCCTGCCTCTACCTCGGGTGAGACTTCATCTTCTTCACAGGTGTTGCCGAAAGGGCCAGTAGTTAGGGTTTTTTTGGTGCATTCTTGAAGCGTTGAACCCCGGGTCTGCCCCTATGCCAACACTATGCAACTATGCAACTTATGCAACTGTGCAACTTTATGAAACAATGCAACTTATGCAACTTTATGCAACATGCAACTTATGCAACTTTATGCAACTTTATGCAACATTATGCAACATGCAACTTATGCAACTTAATGCAACATGCAACTTTATGCAACAATGCAACTTATGAAACTATGCAACTACATTCAATTATATGCAACTTATGCAACTATGCAACTATATGCAACTATATGCAAATATGCAACTTATGCAACTATATGCAACTATATGCAAATATGCAACTTATGCAACTATATGCAACTATGCAATTATATGCAACAATATGCAACTTTATGCAACTTATGTAACTATGCAATTGTATGCAACTATGCAACTATATGAAACTATATGCAACTTATGCAACTATATGCAACTGTGCAACTATATGAAACTTATGCAACTATATGCAACTTATGCAACTATATGAAACTATAAAAGAGAAGACTCACACCCCAAAGCATACCAAGATAACAATAATGGGATGCCAAGTATGATATGAATCAAGTAAACAAGGACCCCAATAAGTTTGTTACATACAATAGAATCAAGTATATTCTCCAAGCAAAACATGGGTTCCCTAAATATTTGCTCGCTAACTTATCTTCTCATTTTTTCGAGTGTTGGTACCACAAACTTATATTTTCATGATAACTTATCTTCTTGTTTTAACGAGTGTAGGTACCACCAAATAGCTATCTGTCGGATCTATCTTCCTCGAGTGATGATCAAGATATACTAAGAGAGGTTGAAAGTGAGACGTGTTGTACTAGATCTACTGGTTCTAGATGAACTAGATCTGAAAAGGTAAGGAAAATATTTTGTATATGCATGCAATTTTTTATTGCCAACGGAGGGTCATGTAATTATGATGCTGAGAGCATAGGTGACATTGAGTTTCCCTTGAGGTATACACATCTAATGCAACAATGGGCACCTGAGAGGCTACCTGAAGACAAATACAATCATTGGTTGATGTTGGTCCGATATACGCGAAGTATGCGGAGATACAGAGTTGCAGCGAATTATATACAACTAGTAGATAACAATCAAAGTAAAGGGGCAACTATGTATATTGATGGAAGGCCAAAAGCTACTAGAAACATTGTGGGCTTTATAAATAGTACACGGCCAGTGGCAACAACTAAGAAACCAAATTGCATATTTGAGGGACGCAAAGGAAATCGTATATTTGTATGTGCAACAAAAACAATAGTTCCAGGTGAAGAGTTGTTGATCGATTACAACTTAAATCGAATAGATGGAGGGGGTGCGACTATGGGGGTAAATATCTTACATACCATTCAACTCAACCTTTGATCAATCATTGTTATAATTTATTGTTGCAATATTTCAATTTTTTACTACATGTATTTCATTTTTCATTATTTATTTTATGATATTACTATAATATTTCATTTGTAATGTTACAATTACTTTCATAACTCTTGTTGATTAATTTATTGTGTCAACATTTGTCCAGGGTGACCATCAGATATCACAGGCTACATCTTTCAAGAGTGACCGTGGAAACACACCCGTTGTACCTCAGCAGGTAAATGTTAAATACAGTAACAACTTATGACTACAACAACTAAATTTCTGAAATTTCATTTTTTTTTCTGATATTACTGCAATATTTAAATTTTCTAATGTCACAGGTGAATTTAATAAATTTTGTTGATTGATTTATTGTGTCAACTTTTGTCCAGGGTGACCATGGCCGAAAATCACCCACTACGTCTTTTCAGGGTGACCGTGGAAAGGCACTCGTTGTGCCTCAACAAGTAAATGTTAAATGCAGTAACAACTTATGACTACAACAACTAAATTTTTGAAATTTCTTTTTTTTTTCTGATATTACTGCAATATTTCATTTTTTTAATGTTACAGGTGAATTTCATAACTTTTGTTGATTGATTTATTGTGTCAACTTATGTCCAGGGTGATCGTGGTAGAAAATCAACAGCTACATCTGTCCAGGGTGACCGTGGAGACCCGTTGTGCCTCAGCAGGTAAATGTTAAATACAGTAAAAACTTATGACTACAACAACTAAATTTTTGAAATTTCATTTTTTTTTCTGATATTACTGCAATATTTCATTTTTAAATGTTACAGATGAATTTCATAACTTTTGTTGATTGATTTATTGTGTCAACTTCTGTCCAGGGTGACCGTGGCCGAAAATCACCCGCTACATCTGTCCAGGGTGACCGTGGCCGAAAATCACCCGCTACATCTGTCCAGGGTGACCGTGGAAAGGCACCCATTGTGCCTCAATAGGTAAATGTTAAATACAGTAATAACTTATGACTAGAATAACTAAATTTCTCAAATGTTAAAGTTCATATCATTAATTTTATTCATCAATGAATTGTGGCATGGTCAACGTGGAAAGGCACCCACTGAAGATATTGATGAGGATGAAGTATTTTATTCCACTGACCCAATAACAACTGTAGCGAAGGCCTTGAATAAGGAAAACATAGAATATCTAGGTTTGCTTATCAAAAGACCCCTGACATAGGAAGACAGGGCAAGAATTATAGAGCTACAAAATATAATAACTAATTTTGGGGTAAGTGGCATCTTCACATATTTTTATCAACTATCACAATTTCATATCTGTTTTTTTGTTTATATTTTCTATATGATTTGATAAAGTAAAGTTTTCCATTTGTAGGAGTTTTTAAACCATGTGCATCGGGAACCTGTCGATCCTGCAATTGCTATAGGTAGCAGTGATGGTCCAATGCAATAAAAATGTCGACATAGCAAAGTACAAGTGAGTATTTTTTAGCCTCCTGAGGTTCCCCTCGAATCCATTGTTGAATGCAATGATGTTGACCAGCATGACACACTGGAGCATGATGAGTCTAAGTCTGGGACTCCACATGACTCCAGAGAGGAACATACTGTAAATGGAGAAAAAACTATTATGCATGGAGCAGAACAAATTAAAAGCACTGGATCACTAGATGTCACCTTTCTGGTGGATGACGCATGTGTTTTGATTAATATTCAGAAGATTTCAGGTAATTGTTAATTAATTGATTCATTTTTATCATGAAATTGAAATGGAAATTTGTTGAGATTATTATTAATTAATGGATAACGCGTTTCTATAGGAAACAATGTTTTCTATAGAAACTTAAATGACAAAGCATTGGAGTTGTTTGTCCCCACCATTCGCACATGGTGGAATGGCCAAGATAGCAAAAAGAAAGATGATTTTATAGACCACATGGTAAACTTGTTCGACAACACGTTCAACAAGAAAGTGGTTATAAAGTTAGCCGACGAGAATTTAAAATATGTTCGGGCCTAATATAGGGAGAAATTGCAATTAGACCTCAAGCTTGAACGCCCTCCCATGGTTCTAGAGAACAAGTGGAAGGCCCTGATAGAGGATGCAAAGGAGAACTTGTTTAAAAAACAAGGAAGACATCCACGAGTTGGTCAAGAAAAGTACAACACATGTCATATTATTAGTGAAATATGTTCGTTTATGTTTTTCTTTCTTGTTTTAAGTAACAATTCCGATATCTAATTTTTTTTTTTAATTCCATATGTAGGCTACCATACACCTCCAAAGAAACCAAGTCTAGAATGGAAAAGCACTGGCAGCATAAACTAGGCCAGGGTGGCTATGGAAAACTAAAATCCTAAATCGTAAGATTTAAATGATTAATTGTGGTTAATATTTATTTAACAGTAGTGAACAAATATATGTTTTTGTTATTGGTATTTTTAATGGTGTTATGCATTGCAGTTAAATATGTTTGACACTGCTGCCACCGAGGAGGACCTAAATCTTGGTTACAAGAACAGTTTTAAAAGTGTGATTGAATATAGGAAAATATTGGGGCAGACTCCAATCTCCCCAGCCACGTAGGTAAATAAAATGAATAAGGAAACCGCAATAGCATGCTTGTAAAGTCTATTCATATTTTATTATATCACCCTTAACTAAGTATTTATGTTTGTTTTCAAGCAACAGTGCCATCGCAACAGTGAATCTAGCAGTATTCAGCAGACACCACGTCATACAAGGGTGCACATGTCCAATGATAGTGGGGAGCAGAGTACCCATTCCAGTATGTATGCCTCAGAATTAGAAATATTTATTGTGATTGTAGATATTTATTTCATGACTTATACTTATATATTATCTTCTCAAAATTGAAGTGCATGTAGCTCAGGAGGGTGAACTGCAAGAGGAACCAAGTGGACAAGGAATTAACGCACCAACTGTCACGGCTACACAGATAGGTAAAGAGCAATAGTGTAATGTTAATCAAAATAATGAATTAGTCATTTCAATTATATTTCAACATATCATTATGATCATTTTCGTTGTTGCAGTTCACAACCCTGCACAGATGCCTCAACGCCCTTCTCAACGACGTACCAGAAGTATGGTACATGAGCACATGGAAACACAAACAATAGAAGGATGGGGGGAAAGAAATACAATGTCAAAGGATGATTATGATACCCCAATTGTCAATTTTATGAATGTAAAAAAACATAAATCCAAGAAAAATTAGATGTATAAATTCATGACTTGTATTTCGATGTTTATCAATGTTTCTAATATGAAACATTGTTTATATCAATTACAACAGTATGCTTCAATGTTTATATGTTTATATGTTCATATGTTTTGA
>CBVK0101963021.1:0-10161 GCA_900067695.1 Picea abies | reverse complement strand
AACTAAATGCATGTTTATTTGCTTATATATTATTTACTCATATAAAGAATTTGTCTTTTATGATTCATGCAGGTCTTGGTGATGAAAATGCATCTCGTGTAAAACTCTTATCAAGTTGTATGGGCTAATGGATCTAGCAAAAGGACAATGATAAGGTAAGGGTTTTGACGTGTTTTTTAAAGTAGGCTTTATACTAGTAAAAGTTCACAATCCTCATGAAAGGATAAAATTGCATTTTTGGTAGACAAGCATCAATTGTTTTAACAAAGTATGAGTCATAAACTGTGGGAAAAACTTTTTTTTGTATTCTTACATTGACTAATACAACTATAACAGATTTTTAGTAAAAAATCTTAACCCCACACACACACACATATGAACCCTAAGTAAACAAATGAGAGAAGAGAAAGAGAGAATATCTACTGATAGGAGTGAATGAAGATAATAATATGAATAATGGAGTGGAGAGTGCACTCTATCATAGTTGAATGATACTTGCATCCAACATGTCTCATTGTAATGTATGTTGTGATAGTTGTGTCTTCTCACTATAATGTATGTTTCTATGTCCATCATGGGATTCCTAGAGCACCACCTATCATTCATGATCCAACACATAGTAGTCAAGAATCCCATCCATTGCTAATGTGTGCAAGTACCATATGATTAATTAATCATTTGTATCCTTAATTATGAGCTATCAATATTTACTATCACCATATTCTTCTAGTGCATGTAGATTTATATTTGAAGTTTGAAATATTAGTGAAGAATTCAAGAACTACTTCCATGCAAAAGATATCTACATTCAACACTTTATGAGCTATCCCAACATTTTTCCAATTGTGGATTTTTGAGAGGTGATTAGGTCCCACATTTTATTTACCTAGTTTAACCACCACTTCAAAATCAAACTCCTAAAATAGTAGCAAACATCGATAGAATTAACCTTCCAACATTGTATTGTTAACCAAATACTTGACCACTAAATTATCAATGAACAACTTGAAGGACTGGTTGTGTAATTACAATTTTTTTCTAGAAAATTACCTTGGGTGGTGTAGCATGTCTTCCCCTAGCTATGCCAACATGTTCCCAATGCAATGGTAGTGGAATCCACATGGACATGGAAATTTTTTGACCAACTAGGAAAAACAAGAATTAGAGCCATAACCATCCACTGTTTTAACTTGGAAAAACCCTTTTCACATTCTACAATCCATACAAAGGGGACATCTTTTCATAGTAGTTCCTCCTTCTACATTATTAGTTGAGCATGCCCCATGATAAATATATGGTAATACTATTGTGTTACTTATATGTCTAATATAATGCACTCATTAATTATCAATCCGGGATTCGTAATCAACAGAGTTGCAAGACACCAGTAAGAATGGTAATTTCTAATGTCACGAGTATAGAATCAAACTAGATTATGTCTGCTGGAAACAAATCAAAATAGCAAACTTCAGTGCATTTTGGTTGTCTTTCACAGAGAGGCTATCTATTCCATTATGGCACATGCAAGTATGAGATGGAATTGGTTTGATAGTTCAACTCGGATGTCTGACCCAGAAAACTAATTATGCAATCCACACTTTCTGAAAAGAAAACACACATCAACCAGCATAGCATGGGTAGTTCAATAGTCAATATGTTGGTTCTGTTGTGGTTCACAATGAACTTCACTAGTTCTTATCCAAGTAGTCCTGACTATTGCTGCCAACAGCTATGATCACTCAAGGAAATCAAACTCATGAGAACAGAAACAGGGCATATGCAAAACAGAGTAATTAAAGATCTCTAAGCAACTATAGAATGGAAATATTAATCTAAGTTGCATTGCTATCATCTAACAGAGTTAAAGCTTTAGCTAATTCAATGTTTATATTATTGAAAACAAATACTAATGCTAATCTACAAAGAGGCTGACCTTTGTTGGGCGGTGGGCCCTTGCCGCTTCAACAGGTCAGCTGCTGAAGTCTACAGGAAGCTTGCTTTTAATGCACACATTACTCTCACTCACACTTCAAAACATAAAATCAAAACTCTCTTTAACAATTCAACTCATTCTTAATCATAGACAATTAGAATATGGAGATAAAATAACATTCCATTAATCTTCACTCAGAAAATATGTTATGTACTATCATACGTTGCTTACATATTGATGATATACTAACTCTCCTACCCTTCTACCATCCTTGCCACGGCTATTTAATAGTCTAAATCATGAAACACAAGGAGGCAAAGTGATTTGCAAATCAATCAGTTGTTAAGTTTAATCATTCGGTTACATCTTTAGCTTCATCTTCATGACACGAAGTGCATGAGGATGAGGCAATCAACAAACTATCTTTATCATAGCATATAGACGTCCACCAATTGACTTAGGTGAGATCTGGCACTTAACTTAGTGCATTGGTCTCTTCCATATGAGTACCGGATCGTAACAGGTAGATGGTACCAAATCATGACAGTGTGCAAACGGTGGTACCGGATCATGACAGAGCATGGTCGTTGGTACCGGATCATAACAGTGCATGTTGTTGGTACCAGATCATAACAGAGCGTGTCTGTTGGTACTGGATCACAACAGGTAAGATTTAGTACCAGACGCATTTGGTACCGAATCAGACAGCAACAGTCTTGGTGCGCAGGTACCGAATCATGCCAGAGCTGGTACAGGAACGCTAGACATCTAGAGGTCAAAGATTTACATATGACAAATCGAGCATTAGTACATGAAATATTCAATTCCTTAACTCGATAAACCACAAAATACATGAATTAACCATACTTTACCTTATGACTTTATTACTGGCAATTGGTAGCGTTCTTGTCATTCATTCAAGCTCTAGGTAGGCCAAAAAGGTATAGGTGAAGAGTATAATAGGGTAATGAGAATGTCAATTTCAGGTCTCAACATTCCCCCATGCCAAAATTATTGCATGTCCTCATGCAACTGAAAACAAAACCCAAAATTTTTCAAAACTTGAGACTGTATTCTTTACTTTGGTGGATCAATGATATTGATGGCTGAAGCCTCTTCTCTTAGCTCCCTTTTAATGACCCTAACGTATTGTAGGGGTCGTAATACCTTCTTGAGCTTGTTAGAGGTCTCTTCATGGTCGTCTTGAATTTTTTGTTTGGTTGCTTTCAACTACTCATTTTCCTTTTTGATATATCTATCCAAGAGTTGATATTCCTTTACTTCCTGTTGGAGTTCCTGATTTTGTTTTTGTAATTCCCCGATCTTTTTCTTCATTTGTTCTTTTTTCAAGTTCTTTGTTGATTCTACAATTGTTGGTTGGGTGCACTCCCTTTCCTCGACTTCCTCCCTCATCCCACATAAATTAATAGTGGCTTGTTCTTCGGTCAGACTAGGGATGTCATCTTGGATTGGTAAATCCTCAGAAGGGGAGGTAAGGTCGATTGGATCTTCCTGTGTATGAGGACTAACTATTGTTTTTCCTTTCTTTGCCATGCTCCTCGTAGTTCTTTTACAAGGAGGTACAGCTATGCTTCCTTTTCTTCATCATTTTCTGATGGTCCTCTTTCTCAACTACCACCGTTGAAGTCTCCTCTACTAATTTGTTTTTACCTTTTGATTCGGAGCTTTTAGAAGTCTTGTTGACTGTGGAAGAGGACCCTACCTTTTCATATTGGCTCACTTCCCTAGATGATGGTGGAGTTGTTTTATCCTTCTTGCTCTTTTTCTCTTGGGGTTCCTTACTTTTCTTTGGACCATGCTGGGTTTCCTCCATAGATTTGTTTCCTGTGGGAAGGTGTTGTGTGATAAGGTTTTTCCAACAAATCCTCTGTTTCCTAAGCTCATGCAAAACTAGCATTTTAATGAAACCTTGATGGTAGATGCTAGTCTTCTCTATTTTGGAGATGGATTTAACACCTCTTACCATTTTATTCAAACTCATCCATAGAAAATATGGAAAATCAATTTTTGGGCCTCCTTCAAAATGCAATAGAAGCCTAAGGTGATAAATGAAAGTCATGGCATACCTGCCTTCACAGGTGACAAATCATTGAAGACTGGTAATCATTGGATGGTATTATTCTTTGATGTAATTTCTCGAGATCCCTTTCTTCCAGTCGGGGTGCTGATGATCTGCCTTCAAGAATTGTTGGCACATCTCTTTGTTAATTCCCAGACCTTTGAAGTATTTATCTCTTCTACTAGGCAGTCTCGTAACCTCCCTTATGGTTGCTTCATTAATTATCAATTGTAGATTGCCTATACGTGTCGTCTCTCCATCATAACCTTGTATAAATTCCTGAGATATCTTCTCGTTCCAGCCTGTAAATTTTTCCAGAAATGGTATCCACCCTAATCTGGCATATTTTTCTTGACATAATTGGTATTCCTTGGTTTCCCTATAAATTTGGAAAACCAGATCGTTTCTAGTAATGACCATCGTTATAAGTTGAGAAAAGGATTGGGTTGTAGCACAAGGGTTTAGTTAATTGATGAAGGGTTTGGTACTGGAAAGGAGCAGGCTCGAAACTGTAGAAAATCTCACAACAAGGGGAAATATGGTGATGGTGTTGCGAATGGTAAGTTTAAGTGAGGGTGCTGCAAGGAAAAATTATGACCAAATAAGGCTTATCTAGATGGCTTCGCCACCAGATAATCCATTTCATATCTACCCGTTGTTGTAATGATGAGGATAAGATGTCGGGTATCAGGGCATCATTTTGGAATAGGTGATTGGACTTTCGGGGGTGAAATTAATGTTGGATCGTGGTTCATGATATACAATGGGTTCGTGAATTGTTTAAGGATGAAATATATTCGTGGCTTATCATTGCTATGCATGCTTCATATTTTGATATGATTTTTTCCTTTAACCATGTTCAAGAGCTATGGGAGGATTAATTAGGTTTAGGCATATGGGTATGAGGGATAGGCGCATGGGTTTAATACTAAGGTCGTAAGATCTAGTATAGCTTTTCATATTTATTGTAATTTTATGAGCATAGGAAAATAAATACCATGTTACCTTTGCTTTCACCTTTGTATGATCGATGCTCATAGCATGTGTGACTGCTTGTAAATTGTCAGGATTCATCCTTTTAGACTGAAGCTTCTTGAAAACTTGGTACAGGAATGTCCTGTACTTCTGTTATTCTGTGCTTATATTCTTTGTATTTGGTTCTGCAAGTGGATTATATGAGTCTGAAAAAGAGTTCTGAAGGGGCTCTTTGACCTTCCCCCATGCTGAAGATGTTGTAACTCTGTAGGCAAGAAAATTCAATCATTTCATATCATGATAAGAGCAAAAGAAACCAATCAAATTTTTAGAAGTATAGCTCATCACTTATCATATGATCTCATGCCAAAAAAAAATGAAATTGCCCTTCTTTTAATGGATTATTGACAGGGGTAGCATTCAGCAGTGAAACAGGGGAATATATATGTTTGCATCTCATGCCAAAAATGAAATTTCCCTTTTTTTAATGGATTATTGACAGAGGTAGCATTCAGCAGTGAAACAGGGGAATACATATATGTTTGCATCTCATGCCAAAAATGAAATTGCCCTTCTTTTAATGGATTATTGACAGAGATAGCATTCAGCAGTGAAACAGAGGAATACATATATGTTTGCCAGAAGAATAGATCCCACCTAACTTGCTTCAAAGATTTACTATCATTGGTTGTTATAGATAAATTTCACAATATAAGTAGATTAGGCTCCCTAGTTTAGCGTTCCACTCTTAAGAAGTTTCCTTCTTAGATAGTGTAGGCTTTGGATGTCAGACCGGTAAGTTGACTTAGGGTGATTCTCAAATGGACATTTGCTTGGAGAATTATATTGCTAATTCATCTGGGATTTGTATCTCATGAAAGCCAATGATGACTTTTTGTTTTAGATGGCAAAAAGTGGATTTTTCAATCAGACAAGTATAGACGAGACATGTTTCAACCAAAACCCACTGCCAGCAAGCTTGTTCAGTACTCCAATGGGGTAGTTGTGATAATTAGTGAGAGGTGCCTTCCCCAGGAAGAATGCCCCATTGACAACAAGCATGTTCAATACCCTGATGGGTTTGCCTAGTCATACCACAGACTGGTACCCGCTACCAGCAGACTTGTTCAATATCCCAGCGGGTTAGTCTCTTAAACTCTTTTTCCATCAGAGGCTTCTTGTCCATAGTCACCTATTTTGGTTTGTATTAAAGAGTGCTTTGCATGGTGACAGGGAAGGCTCGTCTGAAAACCTTTTTATAGGGTGGGATGGTATTGGGTTGGAAGGCATATACTCTTCTTTTGTATGTCTTTTAAAGATTTGTATGAAGGAAAAATAAACTTTTATGCATGTTATTTCTTTAGA
The DNA here is from genome assembly GCA_900067695.1 of Picea abies. Lineage (NCBI taxonomy): Eukaryota > Viridiplantae > Streptophyta > Pinopsida > Pinales > Pinaceae > Picea > Picea abies. Next base: position 3,808 of record CBVK0101963021.1, on the reverse strand, counting down.
GTGATCCAGATGTATAATTTTGTCTGAAGTTGTCCATAAGAGAATGACCTAAAGTTTCCTTGGGGTACAGGTACATCCTCTGCCATAAGAGTTTTGGTAGTGTGCCCATGGTAGAGAGTGTTCATATATTTATATGTTACTCTTTAATAAGATAATCCAATGAATACTATTGAAGTCTGGTTAGGGTGAGATAGTTGCTTATAGGCTAATATATTTTTTCCTTTAAATCATGCTGAAATACTGGGTAAAGGCAACTTCTAGTCTTTAAAGTGGATTATGGTTCTTTGAGCAATCATAGGGAAAGATTGTGTCCCTCTTTTTTATTTTGTTTTTAAGCAACAGAACCAAAAGAAATTAAAATACTTCTCAGCAATAGAACCAAAAGAAATTAAAGTTTTTCTCAGCAACAGAACCAAAAGAAATTAAAATAATTCCCTTTAGTTGTCAACAGAAGGGTTGCCATTTGAGAGTGCTTTTGGCTTCATGGTTCCATCTTAAGTGGTTGTTGCATGGCTTCATTGACATAAGATTTTAGAATATGCTTTGTCAATAGGTCTTGATAGTACTGTAGAAGGACAGACTCTGGTACCGGACTGGTATTGGACCAGAACAGGATTTCGGGTACCGAAACATAACAGAATATTGTTGATGCCTACAACTGATGTTTAGCAAGTTCATGAAGGATCAAATAGATTATAAAAAAAAAAAAATTCTTACAAAAGAAAAGAAAATTTGCAAAAGTAAAACAAAAGGAGGTAAGAGTCTTTTGTTACCTTCAGCTTATTAACAAAATTCGATCCACACCTATGTACAAAAAGTTTCAAATAAACCAATCAATCAATGTGGGTCAGTAGGAGGATCTCCTTCCTTAATGATCATCTACATGTCTGAATTTTGTAGTATACGAGTCAGGAATTCTTCTTTTGACAGAGGTTTGTTGTAAACTCGCAACCGTGACCATTCACAAGTAGTGGTGTCTGTTGCTCATCAATTGTCTTTATCCTGATTGAACCATTATCGTAGATAGTGTCAATTTCGTAAGGTCCCATCCAACGGGTGGTTAACTTACCTTTGAAGTTCTTGAATCTGATGTCATACAATAGGGCCCAATCTCCTTGTTGAAAATTTTTCTTTTTGAGATACTTGTCATGCCATTTTGTTTTCTGTTCTTGAATGAGGGTAGTCCTTTGAAGTGCTTCCTGCCTGGTTTCATCCAACTCATTAAGCTACAAGAGTCTTTGTTGTTGGGCTTCATCCAAGTTCATGCCAACTTGTACTGTAGTCCTGAAGGTTTTGATCTGAAATTCTATGGGGAGAAGCACCTGCTTCCCATACACTAACTCATAGGGTGTATGTCCTGTTGTATTCCTCCAGGTGATTCTATAAGCCCATAAGGCCTCTAATAATCTATCATCCCAATCCTTATGGTGCAGTTGTAGTGTTTTGGTAAGAATGGACTCAATAACTTTGTTGGTGGATTATACTTGTCCATTTGCTTGTGGATGATAGGGTGTAGATTTCCTATGTTTGATTTGGTACTGTTCTGTAACAGCTTTGACGAGATGAGAGGTAAATTGAGTTCCCTGATTAGTCACAATTTTGTTGGCAAATGTTTAACAGGTAGCATATGCTTGTCATTGATGGCAAGTAAAACAGTGAATATGGCATGAGTATAGGAAGAATGTAACATACGGGCATCAGAAGAAGTTTGGGAAGACGTTGCAGAGGGAATGCACTTGTCATTGATGGCAGGATCAGAGTGCGCATCGATGGAAAAATAGGAACAGTGTAAGCTTGGAGGAGAAGTGTTGGTGATCATTGGATCCCATCCCGAATTCCTGATGGCCGTCGGATCTGAATGTAGATAAGAAAAGCGTGTTGAAGAGGAGGATAGATCTCAGGTGTTAGATCCAAGCACATGATCCGACCATCGTTGGATCAAGCAGAACCTGCACGTTCTTTAAAGTGCAAGGAGTAGAGGGCTCACAAAATCCTGAAAGCAGGAGGATCGTCCATCTCAGGGGGTTATGTGGACCGTTGATCTGACTCCCTGTCAGAGTTTTGGGGATCGAGAGTTGGAGATGACAAGTAATATCATCCACAGAAATCCCGATTTCGCGATATGCAAAATCGTAACGTAATCTGAGCCGTCAAATCAAGATCACATCTGGACCGTCGATCCGACTCACATCAGCAAACCATGTCAGCTGGGAACATGTGGCACAACCAAGTAATGAAAAGTGTCAGACTGATTCAACATTCCAAGCACATGTAAGTCACGAATCAGGGTGACACGTGGCAATTATTTAACACATGTGACGTCAGCAGACTTACTCCATATCGAAGTTTCGTGAATAGCGACATAAAGAGAAAAGAGAACATTCACCACAAGAATCCAGATATTGCGATATGTGAAATCATGATGTAATCTGAGCCGTCAGATCTAGCTCAGATTTGGACCATTGATCTAACTCCATATCGGAGTTTCGGGGATCGCAACATGGAGAGGCAAGCAAACAATGCAACAAGAATGTCGATTTCGTGATATGCGAAATTGCGATTCAATCGCAGCCATTGAATGAAGCTTTGATCAGGACTATTGATCCCATGCCATTTTCGGGTATCGGGGATCGCGACTTGGAGAGTTGAGATGTCTCTTCTCTAGACTCACGAAATGCGAATTCGCGAAAAGCGCTTTTTGCATAGGCGCTTGGTTATGACCATAGTCATATTGGGGAAGGAGCTAGTGTAGAAAAGTTCTGTATCGAAACTTCGGAAATCGCGAAATGAAGTGTCGAGACACTCAGCATAGAATTGTCGAATGCTGAAATGCCAAAATGAATGCAAGATCCCATGGAATCAATCCAACGGTGCAGGTGAACTTGAACAAGATCGGAGGGCTACTGTTGCACGACATAGTGAAACTGCTAGAAACCACTGATGGTTTCTACCAGAGGATGTGGAGAGACTTCGGTGTGATTTCCAGAGGAGCTGAAGAGTCACATGGAATCAGCCAGTGGAATGAAGATGATTCGTGGAGGAAATTGACAGCTGGATGAGAGTTTGAGCTCATAAATAAAACAGAAAGGATGAGCTCGACTGTAACAAAGAAGACAAAGAGTCTCAACTGCCAGAGAGAAAAAGGAATCTCGGCTTAACATCTAGTGATGATAGACATAGGGGTTGAACTGCCAGAGAAGTTGAAGAGTCGCAATGATGATCACGCAGAGCACTTGAGATGTGGAGGAGATTGGTGCGGTATGAGCATGCAGAAGAATGGAAAATATTGCATGCACAAGAGGCACAGAAAAAATATATATATACATGGTACAGAGAAGAAAAGGGGGCGGTTGTTGTTGGAGTTTGTTGTGGTTGTTGTTGGTGAAGGTGATTCATGTGTGAAGGAGGAGAGTGCAGCAGTTGAATTTCACAGAAGAGGAACTGTGGAGTGAATGGACATGGTGCACAGAGAATAAAAAGCAGAAGAACAGACAGTGCAATTCATGTGTGCAGAAAGGCAATGAGGCAGACAGAGCAATGAAAAGAAGCAGAACAGTGATGAGTCTGGTAAGCCATTGTTGAACATCATATCACTGTAATAAGTTTTAGTAGCAAAGATTTATATTTCAGGGTGGACGGGAGGTTCTAGGGAGGATCGTTGTCCTCATAGGTTCAAGTGGGTGCTTGAACACAGGGAGTTGTAGCTTCCATCTGGTTGCAGCCAGAGAAACTAGGGTGGCAAGGTGGTGCAAGGGAGAACTCTTGTTCTCTGTTATATAGGTTGGTGACTGTATGATTGGAAGTTGGT
>CBVK0101963014.1:0-15164 GCA_900067695.1 Picea abies | reverse complement strand
GGGGTGGGCGACGACGACAGTGAATTAGTAATAATATGACTACTTTTATTTTCTTACAATATTTATCAATTTATTACTTTACCAGTCACACGCATTTAATGACACACACACACACACACACACACACACACACACACACACACATATATATATAATCATACAATCCACAATTCACATAGATTTAATATGGAAAACCAAATGAGATAAAACCACATAACTTATCTTTATAATGTCATGTAGGAACCAACCTACTTATTGCAATATTTCCAGGCACCAACCTATTGTTACAATATTTGCAGGCACCAACCTGCAAGAGACACTAATCTCCTTAGCCACTCAACCACCTTAGACAATCCCATTCTTCTTTCTTTCATTTTCTTTCACTCGAAAACCTACGAGCCTCATCCTTCTCACTTTGACATACTGGAACCTGAGGGCCTCTTCATCTCTTCCACAATTCACCCATACACACTTCACCTCCACTCATGGCATCATTATTTATATACTCCATGATTTCATGCATTTGTCTACATACAAAAAATACTCATGGGGTCGGCTCCATATCCTTAGATTCTCCTTCAAATCAGGCTTACAAAACACTTCCATGAATACTTGTCCCAAATTCCTTCTATCACATGCAATCTTCTCATTGGACCCTATGTACAAGCATTAATGCATGCAACTACAGTCGGATCATCCATTGAATCAAATCACAACCGTTGATCTATTCTCTACCCACCAAAATAAGAAACATGACATCAACACTCAGTAGTCATCTAATCGGTCCTCGGATAGATCTCAACTGTCGATCTAGTTCCACATTCCCCGGATATCAGGCCCCAAAGCTTTAACACATCACAACTTCAACAAACTTTCGATATTTGATATGCTAGTGCACTAATTGAGACACGTTGCTCAATTCTCCCATGACACGTGGACTAATTGTACTGCTACGTAGGACTGATGTGGAAAGACATGTGGCACATGATGTGACAATAATCACTGACAACCATTTTCCTTTCTGTGTCTGACAAAACCTCCACGTGGACCCCTTACACATGTGTTGTATGACATGGCACCGACACGTCACTTTTGATGTCATTGCGTCCTCCATCCTTGTTCGATCACTATACTATCATGGAACTAATGTGACATCTGAGTTTTCCTACCGAGTATCAGGCCCCCAAATTTTTTTAACACTGCACATCGACCATTTTCCTTGATATCATATATGTCGATATCATGGATCCCACTATTGGGGAACTGACCCCCCAGGATATCAGGCCCTTGGAACATTCACTATGATTACACTCTGCTTTCTCCCGATCTCCCGATATCTGGTATTGGAACCATGTCTCTCTGTGTTTTTACCACCGTGGTGACATGACATATGAGGTGGCTTTCGTGTGGCTCTTTGTACTGTCTTGGATGGTTAGGAAGACTTTTCACGGTTCAAGCATGGATACTATTGTGGCATCGAAGCTAGAACACCGACCCACCTGGTATTGGGTCCACGAGGGTATCGACCCTTGGTCCACCAGACATTTTGGCAATGCGTTTTCAACAAATGTTTCGGCACTTCGGTAGCCAGTACAATGGGCCCCATAATAAAAAATTAACACTTTGCACACAATTCCGTAGCTCACCGTTCATATTCAAGCCATGTTACTTTTATTTTTCAATATAAACCCATTAAAAGAAAGATTCCCTATGCATGTGGGATATATCAATTTTATGGGAATGCTTCTGTTGCACCGTCAAACTTCAACTCCGACTCCCTTACCAGACTCATTGTTTCCAGGGTCTGTATCTCGTTCAACTTCCAACTGTGATCACTCATCTTCTTTCCACAAAGGCTTAACCACATCTTCCTTGCATGCTCAGAACTTCTTCCTCTACTCCTTCGAGCTTCTTTTTACTATATTTGTAGTAATGTTGCTTCCACAATATCATCCATCTACTATTCTTCAATGGGGCCATCTCGCTCATTGTCCATTCATTATTTCTCTTCAAATCTATGCAGGGTTTGTTTCTCTTTGGTCCTGCCAGTCTCCCCCCATGTTGACATCAATGACAACAATTTCTAGTAGCCTTGAGGCATCAATTGCCAATTTCCAAACCCCCTACTTATCTAAGAGGCTTTCTTCTCACAATCATGTTAAGGCCATCATAAGCATATTGAATCTTATAGAAAACATGCAAAGGAGGGGTGTAATGGTTAGGGATAATTAGTTCATTCCTTGCCAACCAAAGTGACTTACAAGTAGTCAGAGGAACAACTGCATGTTTTTCTACCATCATGTTCTCTATCTATGATTTGAGATCTTCTTTAATGGAGTCTCCTTCCCATAACCCTCCTCCCCTAGTGAGTGTTATTGTTGTTGTCCAAACCTCTTTGCATTACTCTTGCATAGAGAACATGTGCCATTGGACCTTGCCATGTGCATTTCATTAGAACATCCCTTGTGAGGACCTGAGGGCCATCCACATAAAAACTTTGGCCTTTAGGGGTGCTTTGATATGTCAAATTTTAGTTCACCACCACTTTTCCACAATCACTTGACCTTCCAAAATCATAATAATGCACCTTCCACTAGTAGGGATTTTACATCGACCAATGGATCTTCTTCAAAATGAATTTTGAAAAAGTTAGTAGCCAATTTGTGAATATACCCTTTCCACTCCAAAACAAATATCCCATCAGCCTCATCTCCATTGTAGGTTGCAACCTTCCCTCTAATAGTTGGTAGAGTTTGGAGAATGCACAAGAGCACACACACACACACACATATAGCTAATCCTTATGCCATTCAAAAAACCATAATATATCTTGTACCCATCACCATATTGAATATATGGGTCAATTCCAATGGGAATCTCAAGCTCATTCTCGATTTTCCATGCTAGCCAGTTTCCAAATAGTGGAAAGAGGACCAAGGCTTTCCATATAATGGAGGCATTTTGAAACATCTTGGTGGGATATCTAATCCATTCTTTTAGAAAGAGAGGCCGCACATACTTTCAAATTAATATACTCCGTGACATGACTTATCCATAAACAAGTTTCCAAAGGCTTTGGGCAGGCAATGCTTTGCAAAAGTGAAATATATTATTTAGCCTCCATCCCTCAAGATTCTTTTTCATGGAAAATCTATCATGTCTCACCAAGAACATGCTTTTCTTTTCTTTTTCCTTTATCTAAAGAAAGCTAAAACTCCTTTTAATTATTTTGGTTAAGATCTCTTTTGGAATGTATGCAAGAGAATGCCCTTAAGCTAAAATAACACAGGATTATATTAACAAATATACTATATATCAATGACATGAGAATGTTCCTATTTTTAGTAATGGAGAAGGGAGAAAAGCGTAAGGCATTGTGGTGTATTTTCCCACCTTCCTTGGCTAAGTGGTACCCATTTCATAGTTTTTCTTATCAATTCCAAACATAACTCTACATGGTGCTTACAATAGCACATATATTGATTTTCAATACAAATCTATGTGGAATTACCAACATACACAATGCATTGAATTCCTATGATTTATACATAACATCTAAATTCCTTTTATATACACTTAATCTGATTTTAGTGATACCATTTACTATTTAAGCACAATATTTATCACAAAATAAAACTATAACAATTAAATGTAAATCCGTGAAACACTTATTTGAATCTATGTGGAATTACCAACATACACAATGCATTGAATTCCTATGATTTATACATAACATCTAAATTCCTTTTATATACACTTAATCTGATTTTAGTGATACCATTTACTATTTAAGCACAATATTTATCACAACATAAAACTATAACAACTAAATGTAAATCTGTGAAATACTTATTTGTAAGCATGACCGAAGCACATGGAATGGGTGTGGGGGAGTGATTTTTCCTCGCCATATCAATCCGATGGGATTGCAACCCTTGAGTTGGGACCATAGAACCACACAAGCAAAGACTCTTCTATGTTTTGTATGCCAGTTTTTATTAGGAACACAATCACATCACCATCATAGGATTCACTAGGCCATATTAAACATCATTGTTTATATATTATTTACAAATTAACTAACAGTGTCTTGACCTCTTGCTAGGAATCTTTTTACATATCACTTACATTTTTGTATATACACTATTTACATGTCATCAATGCCCTTGAACTGATACAGATATAAGAATTATATATGTACATTAGATTACACATACATTGTAACTGATATTATATAAGAATTATATATGTACATTAGATTACAAATACAATGTACATTATCACATGGTCTATATCCAGACACAAGAAGGTAGAAATGAGTATTACATGTTCCGCCACTTTAAAATAACACTTGCTTTGGAGTGATATTCCTCTGTTCCTAGTAGGTTAAAACATTGTATCCATTAATGATGATATTATAAGTGGTACTTTGGAATATCTCTTACTGCTTGTTTGGTGTTGATTTTTACTTGGTTGTCAAAGTTCATGTGCCCCATTCTTTTATGCCAAAACCAACTTTCATCTTTATTCCCTATGAAACGTTTTTCTCCATTAATCTCATCAACAATATATAAATTGTTTGGAGTTCTAATTGTTTTTGCAACCAACTTACCTAAATCTTCTTTTCCGATCTTACATTCTTGAGAGTCAAAAGTAAGACCGTGTCCTTGGTCACACATCTAGCTTACACCAAACATATTATATTTCAAGTTTTCAACACAAAGAACCTTTTATGCCTTATCCCTTCCATTGTCAAGATTGAGAGTTCTCTTTCCATCTATCCTTGAACTTCCATTGTCCCCAAAGGTAACACTGCCTTCATTCTTATTCAAGGTGATAAACTTCGTTCTATATCCTGTTATGTTACTTGAACACCCACTATCAATGTACCACTTATGCCGATTATTTTGTGCACATGGTGCTACTTGAATGAACATGTATTTTTCTTTCTTTTGTTCCCTTTGTTCCTAATTTCTTTCCATAATTGTTGAAGCTTCCTCTTTCTGACTTTTTTTGAAATTTCTTCTGCATAATTTTTCTATATGCCCTTAATTATTACAATTATAACATATGATGTTATAGTTCAACAAAGGGGAAAAAGAGTTGTAATTTCCCCTTGAGAATCCATAGGTATCTTTGTTGTTATCCATCATGTAACCACCTTTTACATTCATTCTACAATCTATTGCTTTATGACCAAAACCATTGTAAGAATAACAATAGCCAAAGAAATAATTTTGGTACCTGATTGTGTAATTCCCTTTTGATGGGAGAGTCTTCCTGATTCTGTCCTTGTGAGGAATATTTGTCTCTCGTGGAACATTCTGTTATTGTTTCATGTTGTCTTCATCCTTGATAGAGTTTTTGAGTGCATCAACATAACTCTTAGTCTTTTCTTCACTTGACTATTTTGAAGAGGTTGATGCTTCTTCTTCAACAACTAACTTCTTTTCACTATAACCAAGACCAATCATGTCAAAATGGTGATCTTTGACAATTTTGGATTTCATTTAAGGTTGCATATATCTTTTCAAATTTCATGTTGGTATTTGATCTTTCCAACTCCTTTCTCAAACAAACTATTTTAGATTCTAGACTGTTGCAAGCATCTTATCTTTCTTTTAACCAAGTTCTTAAGACTTATTCAATTCTGTTTGCCTCTTCTACTTGATTTTTTGAGTTGATGGTGATTTTTTCAGTTTTATGAGAACTTTATTTTATACAGAGTATTTCTTTTCTATTCTTCTTCAACTAATTCATTTGTATCCTTTTCTTGTTCCTCAGTGTGTCTATTTCATTTAGAGTAGATTATGAGCTCTCCTTCAACATCCACTTCAACATCAATATCATGATTATCTTCTTTTTTTGAATCTACGTTTCTATTAGTCTATGTTTCTAGACCCATGAAGAAAATCTCTTATGTTTCACTATCACTGTCATCAAATGAGTTGTTGTTCTCATTGGTATACAAATTCTTCTTTTTCCTGAAGAATTTTCTTCTCTTTCTAGTATTTCCCTTCCTATACCTTTTGAAGCTAGAATCTTCTTCATTATTTTTATTTTTGCAAGGGAATTTAGCATCAAAGTGTCCTACTTCTCCACAATCAAAACCTTTGAAGGGAAGCTTACCTTTTGTATTTTCCTGACCCTCTCTTGAGATTCCTAACAAAGTTGGGTTCTTCTTCATCAGATTATTTATTTGAGCTGTCATTTGTTTTATACTCTTCTGTTTTTGTCTTCTTTTATGCCTTGAAGGTTGCTTCCTCCCTTGATAGATTTGATGGGTTATCCTATTCTATCCTCATTTCATATGCAGTGAGTATTCCATGCAACTCATCCATTGTCATCTTGTCTAGGTCCTTTAATTTTTCAATGGCAGATATCTTGGGATTGAATCCTGAGGGAAGTGAACTAATCACTTTTTTCACAATGACGGTTTCTTCAATCTCTTCACCCAATCCTCTAATAGTGTTGACAATCTCATCCACAGTCCTTTAATTTTTCAATGGCAGATATCTTGGGATTGAATCCTGAGGGAAGTGAACTAATCACTTTTTTCACAATGACGGTTTCTTCAATCTCTTCACCCAATCCTCTAATAGTGTTGACAATCTCATCCACACGAAGAAAATAGGCTGCAATACTCTCCTCTTCATTCATATTAAGGCTCTCAAGTTGTCATCTATGGGTTTGTAACTTTTCCTTCTTGAACTTGTCATCCTCTTCATATATTTTTTGTAACACGTCCCACATCTCTTTTCTTGAAGGACAATGCATGACTTTGAAAATTACTAATTCTACCAGACCGCACAAAATTGCATTCTTAGCCTTAAAATTATTGTCACTAAGCCTCTTTCTAGCTATATCTATAAGAGGAGTATATGGGGATGTGTAACCATTCTCAACTCCACTCCAAATGTCAAAGCCAAGTGCCATAAAATAGGCTTTCATTCTTATGCTCAAGAAAACATATTTTGATACATCAAACAATGGAGATTTGTTTGTGGAAAATTCTTCATGTTTATCCATTTGTGCCGCAGGGATTTCGCTTCTAGTGGTTAGACTATTATGAAGGAACACTCTCTGATTCCAATTGTTGGCACACTTACTTATATTGAGAGGGGGGGGTGAATCAGTAATAATATGACTACTTTTCTTTTCTTACAATATTTATCAATTTATTAATTTACCAGTCACAGGCATTTAATGACTACACACACACACACACACACACACACACACACACACACACACACATTTATATACTCCATGCTTTCATGTATTTGTCTACATACAAAAAATACTCACGGCGTCAGCTCCATATCCTTAGATTCTCCTTCAAATCAGGCTTGAAAAACACTTCCATGAAGACTTGTCCCAAATTCCTTCTATCGTATGCAATCTACTCACTGGACCCTATGTACAAGCATTAATGTGTGCAACTACAGTCGGATCATCCCTTGAATCAAATAACGACTGTTGATCTATTTTCTACCCACCAAAATAAGCAACATAACATCAACACTCAATAGTCGTCTAATCGATCCTCAGATAGATCTCGACTATTGATCCAGTTCCGCATTCCCCGAATATCGGGCCCTCGGAGCTTCAACACATCACAACTTCAAGAAAATTTCGATATCTGATATGCCATTGTACTAATCGAGACATGTGGCTCAATCCTCCCATGACACGTGTAACAATTGTATTGCTATGTAGGACTGACGTGGAATGACATGTGACACATGATGTGACAATAATCACTGACAACCATTTTCCTTTCTGTGTTTGACACAACCTCCACGTGGACCCCTTACACATGTGTTGTATGACATGGCACTGACACGTGAATGATGATGTCATCGCGTCCTCCATCCTTGTTCGATCACTATACTGACTTGGCACTGACGTGACATCTGAGTTTTCCTACCAAGTATCGAGCCCCCAAATTTTTTTAACACTACACATCGACTATTTTCCCTGATATCAGATATGTCGATATCATGGACCCTACTATTGGGGCACTGACCCCCTAGGATATCAGGCCCTTGGAACATTCACTATGCTTACACTTTGCTTTCTCCCGATCTCCTGATATCTGGTATTGGAACCATGCCGCTCTGTGTTTTGACCACCGTGGTGACATGAAAGACGAGGTGGCTTCTACGTGGCACTCTGTATTGTCTTGGATGGTTAGGCGACCTCTTCATGGTTTGAGCATGGATACTAATGTGGCATCGAAGCTAGACCACCGACCCACCTGGTATCGGGCCCACCGATGTATCGACCCCGTTGGCCCCCAAACATTTTGGCAATGTGTTTTCAACAAATGTTTCGGTACTTCGGTAACCGATACACTGGACCCCATAATAAAAAATTAACACTTTGCACACGGTTCCGTAGCTCACCGTTCATATTCAAACCATGTTACTTTTCTTTTACAATACAAAGCCATTAAAATAAATATTCGCTATGCACGTGGGATATATCAATTTTGTGGGAATGCTTCTACTGCACCCTCAAACTTCAACTCCGACTCCCTTACCAGACTCATTGTTTCCAGGGTTTGTGTCTCGTTCAACTTCCAATTGTGATTGCTCATCTGCTTGCCACAAAGGCTTAGCCACATCTCCCTTGCATGCTCGTCACTTCTTCCTCTACGCCTTTGAGCTTCTTGTTACTATATTTGTAGTTTTGTTTCTTCCTCGATATCATCCATCTACTATTCTTCAATGGGGTCATCTCGTCCATTGTCCATTCATTATTTCTCTTCAAATCTATGCAGGGTTTGTTTCTCTTGGGTCTTGGTGGTCTCCCCTTGTGTTGACATCAATGACAACAATTTTCAGCAGCCTTGAGGCATCAATTGCCAATTTCCAAACCCCCTACTTATCTAAGAGGATTTCTTCTCACAATCATCTTAAGCCCATCATAAGCATATTGAATCTTATATAGAAAACTTGCAAAGGAGGGGTGTAATGGTTAGAGATAATTAGTTCATTCCTTGCCAACCAAAGTGACTTACAAGTAGTCAAAGGAACAACTACATGTCTTTATGCCATCATGTTCTCTATCTATGATTTGAGAACTTCTTTAATGGAGTCTCCTTCCCATAACCCTCCTCCCCTAGTGAGTGTTATTGTTGTTGTCCAAACATCTTTGCATTACTCGCATAGACAACATGTGCCATTGGACCTTGCCATGTGCATTTCATTAGCACATCCCTTGTGAGGACCTGAGGGCCATCCACATAAAAGCTTTGATCTTCATGGGTGCTTTGATATGCCAAAGTTTAGTTCACCACCACTTTTCCACAATCACTTGACCTTCCAAAATCATAACAATGCACCTTCCACTAGTAGGGATTTTACATTGACCAATGGATCTTCTTCAAAATGAATTTTGAAAAAGTTAGTAGTCAATTTGTGAATATACCCTTTCCACTCTAAAAAAATCTTCCATCAGCCTCATCTCCATTGTAGGTTCCAACCTTCCCTCTAATAGTTGGTAGAGTTTGGAGAATGCACAAGAGCACACACACACACACACGCACACACACAAACATAGCTAATCCTTATGACATTCAAAAAACCATTAGATATCTTGCACCCATCACCATATTGAAGATATGGGTCAATTCCAATGGGAATCTCGAGCCCATTCTTGATTTTCCATGCTAGCCAGTTGCTAAATAGTGGAAATGAGAGGACCAAGGCTTTCCATATAATGGAGGCATTTTGAAACTTCTTGGTGGGATATCTAATCCATTCTTCTAAAAAGAGATGCTGCACATACTTTCAAATTAATATACTCCACGACATGACTTCTCCATAAACAAGTTTCCAAAGGATCTGGGTAGTCAATGCTTTGCAAAAGTGAAATATATTCTTTAGCCTCCATCCCTCAAGATTCTTTTTCATGGCCAATCTATCCTATCTCACCAAGAACATGCTTTCCTTTTCTTTTTTCCTTATCTAAAGAAAGCTAAAACTCTTTTTAATTATTTTAGCTAAGATCCCTTTTGGAATGTATGCAAGAGAATCATTGCCCTTAAGCTAAAATAACACATAATTATATTAACAAATATAATATATGTCAGTGACATGAGAATGTTCCTATTTTTAGTAATAGAGAAGGGAGAAAGGCGTAAGGTATTGTGGTGTATTTGCCCACCTTCCTTGGCTAAGCGGTACCCATTTCACAGTTTTTCTTATCAATTCCAAACATAACTCTACATGGCACTTACAATAGCACATATATTGATTTTCAACACGAATCTATGTGGAATTACCAACATACACAATGCATTGAATTCCTATGATTTATACATAACATCTAAATTCCTTTTATATACACTTAATCTGATTTTAGTGATACCATTTACTATTTAAGCACAATATTTATCACAAAATAAAACTATAACAATTAAATGTAAATCCGTGAAACACTTATTTGTAAGCATGACTGAACCACATGGAATGGGTGTGGGGGAATGATTTTTCCTCGCCATATGCAATCCAATGGGATTGCAACCCTTGAGTTGGGGCCATGGAACCACACAAATAAAGGCTCTTTTATGTTTTGTATGCAAATTTTTATTAAAAGCACAATCACATCACCATTATAAGCTTCACTAGGCCATATTAAACATCATTGTTTATATATTATTTACAAATTAACTAAAGATCTTTTTACATATCACTTACATTTTTATATATACACTATTTACATGTCATCAATGCCCTTGAACTGATACCAATATAAGAATTATATATATACATTAGATTACACATACATTATAACTGATACCAATATAAGAATTATATATGTACATTAGATTACAAATGTATTGTACATTATTATATGGTCTATATCCAAACACAAGAAGGTAGAAATGAGTATTACATGTTCCACCACTTTAAAATAACACTTTCTTTGGAGTGATCTTCCTCCGTTCCTAGTAGGTTAACACATTGTATCCATTAATGAGGATATTATAAATGGTACTTTGAACACATTTTGTAAGTCTTTCTAATATTTTTGGATACAATTTATATCCAAAAATCTTAAACAACATTCTGAATAGCTGTGAAAACCTACGCACTTTGATATATTGTAACTATTTTGTAGACATGGCACTAATTGTCTTAAATGCAAAGTTTAAGATGAAAAGGTCCTCTCTGCCTGTATATAAATAATTTTTTCACCTTTCTCAAATGTATCAAGACTATGGGAATTAATGAATCATTTTGAACAAAGAAAACACCATGGTCGAGGAAGGCGAGGGCAGGCTTGAGAGTGCGCTTTTCCACCATTCGAACAAAAGATTGATCTATGTTTTCCCAGCCGAATTGCACAATGAACTTGTCATAATTAAGGCACAATGAACTTGTCATAATTAAATGAACTTGTCATAATTAAGGCACCCTATGTTTTCCCAGCCGAATTGCACAATGAACTTGTGAGATAGAGGTGGGACAAGATAAAAACAAAAATCAAATTTCAACTATTATCGTTAAATTTGATACGAACATTTATATATTAATAGTTTTATACATTAATTCCATCTTTAAAATGTTTTATCTTAAATCAGTTGAAAAAATTATATATTAATAGTGTTATACATTAATTTCATCTTTAAAATGTTTTATCTTAAATTAGTTGAAAAAAGAGGAGGTCTATAATGTTATGTGCAAATAATTTTTTAACTTTGTCACGTGGTTTGTAGTGTTGATAAGTTTGTTTTGGAAGGTATAAACTTGATAAATATGTGCAAATAATTTTTTAACTTTGTCATTGTGGATAAGTTTGTTTTGGAAGGTATAAACTTGATAAATATGTGTAAATATTTTTTTAACTTTGTCACGTGGTTTGTAGTGTTGATAAGTTTGTTTTGGAAGGTATAAACTTGGATAAATTTGATGGATTTTTTTTACATTTAAGAAAATATTAAATTAATAAAGATTAACAATAAAAAAAAAGTTTTTAAATTTCTCTAATTTCGTAACAAGTTTAGATGATTTTTCCATTTTTGTTAGTTATAAATAAAGGGAAAATTTGATCGGTATTTATTGGCTTGTATTTTTATGGGTATATATTCATTCTCGTGGAGTCTGCATTTTTGTGGTTTGATTTCATTGTTTTTTATTGCTCTTTCCATTCTAATTTATGCGGCATTTGCTACATTTTCTTTTTTGTCGATGTCATCTTAATAGATTCAAGGGTGTGGGCTTAGATCCATTTTTTGTGTTGGAATAGACAACACTTCTCTTAACTTGATAGAGAATGTTAAATATAGATTAGCGGTTACATTCTTTCATTTCGATACTTAGATTGAAGTCTTGCATTTACTCTATAGTTCAACATATTTAGTTGTATGATTTTTCCTTTCTTAACACTATTCTTATGAGCATAATTTGGGGTCCTATTAGATGTATGGTGGTGACATGTTTTTACATTTCATTAAAATTGTTTATGTTCTATTAATTCAAAATTTCATTATTTCGATTTTGCACAGGTGTGAATGATCATAGGGTCTCTGCATTCTATATGGGCTTTCTTTATTTTTATCAATAATGTATTGGAGCACTGAAGTGATTCACTCCCCTCTATGATTTGCTTATGTTGTTTCTAATGAAGATTGAAATTTATTATAATTTGTTTATATCTAGTGAGGATTAGAATACATTGTATTTGACTATTGTTGTTGAGCAATTTATCTAACAAGGGTTGTGTTTCTCCCTCATATGGTATGAGGAGATTGTGATTACATATGGGCAACTAGTACCAGATCCACTTATCTAGTGGTATGATGTTCCAATTCACTTCCTATGTGAGCACTCCTGCTCAATAATTTAGAGTTCAGACATCTTTGAGCTCTTTTGCTACATTTTGGCCTCACAGTGGACTTGTCCAATCGACTCATTGACGCTATATCAACTCATCTTACACACACCTTAGATGGTTCATGCACATGTAGATAGTACACTATGCTTTCATACACATGGTCATGGCACCTTTCTTAGTTGCTTCACTTAAGTTGCTTTGCTATGGTTTCATGTATGGGTTTCCCTCTTAGACATGGTGATATGGTTTCTTATATGGTTGTGACTATGGTAAACATTAGGTGTGATTTGATAACACATTATAACACCTATAATTTTATTATTTTCCTTGTCATACCATGGGGACATAATTTTCCTTTAGATAAGTGTCGTCATCTCTTGAGTCAAGTTGTATTATTGGAGACCTAGGAAGGTGTAGTGTGACCATATCCTAAACCACACTTAACACTTTCCCTCTTCCCAATTTTTTTTTTTTTTTTCTCATAGTTGTCTTTTCATATGTTATACATCAAGGTCTATCTTTATTAGTCCCATGAGGAAAGCCTCATCTTAAGAGCTACAAGCTCAAGGAAAAAGCAACTAAGAAAAGCCTAATAAGAAAATTTGAGATCTACCACCTCTCTATGAGGCCAATGCCTCAATCCCCATGCTTAATAATGCATATCTGAAGAAAAGGGACTAAGTAAAAGAAAGAAAGAAGAAAAGAAAAATACAAGAAAAGGGGTAGTAAGAAATAATGTCGAGGAAATTGTAACTCAATGCTAAAAGAACTTCCTTATATTTAAAGGAACTCATGTGGATGAACATAATTAAAGGCCATATGTGTAGCTATGTAAGTCAACTCATGAAGTTACCCACCTTTGTCATATCATCTATCATAACACATACTCCTAACTTAGTGATCTAGGAAATAACTCTTAGTCTTAGGAGATGTCACATGTAATAGAGGTTAAGGTTGTCCCACCCTGGTAAAACTTAGGAAAATTGTAAAATTAAACTGATGTTGTGATGTTTCCAGAATATATCACTTAGTGTGCACTACTTAATGACTTTTAATTGAGGCTTGACTCACCACTATGAGTGGGCACCTTGCATTGGGACCCATGTGCTTGCCTTGGGAGTTGCATCTATGCCTTGGGATCCACCACACTTGGCTCTAGATTTGTGTATGGCATTGGGATCTATGATATTGCATTGAGATATTTGTACTAGCATATGGACTTGTATATTTTCCTTAGGATCCGTGACATTGCATTGGTATATGTGTACCTGCCTTAGGATCCATGAAAACACCTTGGAATTGTTGGGTATGTGTTATATTCTTTGCATGAGTAGTAGTGTCTGTGTTGTTCTGGGTGTGCAAGGGGGCTATATCCCCCTGCGCGGGACTTCGGGGGCAACATCCCCGAGAATTTTTTTTTTGCCTCGAGAAACATGTCACATTTTTTGGTAGTTTTTCGACACATGGTTTTTGTCGATGGTTTTCTATTTCCGGTTAAGGAATTAGGGTCGTTGACTAATCCAGGTCATTGGGTTAGGGTTTTGGATGCCACTGGCTCCTATATGTTTATTGTTTTGTAAACAATGTATTACTATGAATGAAAATAGAATATGTTGGTTTTCCCTATTTGGGTTTCTAGGAGAAAAATCTCTATGTAATGTTTGTATTTTCCATTGTATATTTTATGTTCTTTTATTGAAAATCTGTTTGCAGTAAATATTGTACAAGGTTAAAACCTACATTTGGTATCAAAGCTTTGTTGGCTTCAGGGGGACGCCTTTGTGATCAAGGGTTTGGCTCGAGATTGTGATAAGCCTTGTTACAGTTGGAGATCTATGGTATTGATTTTTCAGGTGAAAAGAAATGGAAAACAATTTGAAGATGGAGATCGAGAAGTTTAATGGGAAAAGTTTTGAGTTGTGGAAGCTCAAGATGGAAGATTTGTTGGTGGACAGATATCAGTGGATTGCGGCAGATCCAAGTATTGCACCTACAGAAACTTCAACAGATGACTGGAAAAAGTTGGATCAGAAGACAAAGAGCACAATCTGACTGTATTACTGAATGTGTTAGAGGAAGCTACAACCAAGGATTTATGGGATAAGTTGGGGAAGTTGTATTAGTCTAAGTCCCTAGTAAATAAACTATTCCTGAGAAAGAAGCTATATAACCTGAGGATGAGAGATGGAGACTTGATGGAAGAGCATTTGAACACCTTCAATACTGTGGTAAGTCAGTTAGTATCTGTTGAGATTAAAATTTCAGATGAAGATAAATGTATCAGTTTATTGTGTTCTTTACCAGACTCATGGGATAGT
>CBVK0101963009.1:0-10743 GCA_900067695.1 Picea abies | reverse complement strand
TGCCATAGCAGCACTTCAGAACTCTTCCCTCTAGTCCTTAGCCTTCCTCCTTCAACCCTTGCGTCCTTCACTTTTGAATCCATTTGCCCTCTAAGGCACTGATCTAAAGTCCTCCAACGTTGAATTGAAACTTGATTACAACACTCTCAAAATCCTTTGAATTTTAAACCCTAACTACACTAACCCTACCTAACTTACTAACCCTAAGTGTTGTCGTCATCCTTGGTTATTACATCTTTAGTGCAACAACGTTTTGTCTTAAGAGCAATTGAATGGTGGTTTAGGCATTAATTGAATAAGGTGTTGATTGGTTACATTGAATGCCACATTGTTCCAATATTTATTGGTGAAGTGTTATAACTTTTCATTGATATTGATAAACATTGACTTCGTTAACATTTATTGCTAATTGCTTATATGTATTTATCAGATAGTCTTATGAAGTACTAACCCATTGAAATAGCTTGCACATATCAATTTGTTGTTGCTTTGTTCCAGGCAGGTACACTTCTTTGGGGGTTTTACTTCTTAAATTGGCCTTTGGCCGAACTATCTATTTGGGTGGTGACTTTTGAAGGGGGAAAACCTTTTCTTGGTCTTATTAGCCTTTTGCCTCTTCAAAACCCCAGGTCACCAGGGACGTCTCCCCTGGGCCTAACCTCCCTAAAGAGAAAGAACCATCCCATTGTGGTGACATTGGGTGGGATTGGTTCCTGTTACGCCAGTTTGGCTCTCTATCTTATAGCCTTTTATCCTAGCTACAAACTGTGCGATAACAGTAAGCACAAGTGTAAGTACATAGAGGGAGTGCAAAAAGCCCAAAGCTAGACAATGGTAATAAAAAATAATATAGATAGAAAGCATAATCCATGTTGATTATGAAATGTGGATGTCAAGTCACATTAGAGCTAGAAGCACAAATAGGAGAGGAAGAGGAAGACTCCCCTGCTGAGTCATGCGTAACTGAGAAGGGGCTGACACACTGTCTGATAATCTCATCCGGGGACTTGGTGTGCCCACTCCAACAAATGGTCCATGTCCAACCAAGATCACACATCTTGGTCTAAAGGAGATGCAAGGTCTCAATGATTTGGAAGTTGATGTCGTAGGGGACTTTGCACATCACTTACAATAATTTGTTGCTGAGATCGAGGGAAAGAAGGAAGTGATTAACTTAACAAGGTTTGTCATGGGTGGACCATATTGAATACCTAACAATGATAGCTATAGAGCAACTTCAAGTGTATTCAGTTTGATGGGGATAACATTGTGTTAAAGATTTGAAGCATCAACCTAGTCAGAGAAGTTTTACAATGCTTTCATGAAAACTAAAGGTAGCATTTCCATGCAATGCACAATACACCACTTCCTATGATGTCACCATCCTAGTCAATGATCAATTGACTTCAATCTTTTAGTAAATGTAGGGGACACCTCATTTCATTTCATAGTTTATGTTTAAAGACACCTATCCTACATAGTTGTTTAGCAAAGGTATTCCTATTTCTTGGAAGTTGTTTCACAAATGTTCTCTTATTAATCTTTGGGAACACAGTCTTTCAACATTTTAATCAAAACATGTTTCTACTTTTTCTGTTCATTCAATATTTTTGCCGTTGTTCTGCCCATTCAAAGTTAAAGTCTAGATGAACGGAATTAACATCATAGATGCCAACTGCATATATATTGCTCAACAAGTTTCTGTATTTCTAATGTGTAATCAAATGGATATTCCATTGGCATTCTATTCATTTTTTAAATGTGTTCCAAAAGCTTTCTCAAAGAATAAAGTTTGGGAAAGTTTATGCTTTGCAGACGACACCTTTTCCCTCTGACCACATGCCAAAGAAAACCTTAACCAACTTCTCATTCATCTTAACAGTGTCTGTGAAGACATTAACTTCATTCTAAAGGTTGAGAAAGACTTTTTTCTAGGTCACCAAAAACCAGATGGATCCCTTTTCATTCAGGTCTATTAGAAAGAAAACTCATACAGACAGATACCTCCATGATGTCTCCCACCACCACTCTTCCCAAAAATATGTTGTTTTAAACATCTTGATTATCAAAATCTTCCAAATTTATAACAAAGATCACTTAGAAAAAGAAAAAGTTCACCTGAAGCAACCTTAGAAATGTGAATAAACCTAGAACTCACACCTCTAGCCTTCCCCATAATATGCTACAATCTGCTTGCTTACCTTCCCTTCATCCAGGGGACACAACACCTTCAAATATTTACTCCTCCCAACTCCCTTAGTAACACAACACCTTGGAATCTATCAAGGATAAAATTGCCCCTGCTTACATCAAGGTGTATACTTGATCCCATGTTCATGTGTTTTCTCATACATTGGCCATGTTATCCCCCACTTTCAGGGATAACTAGGAGATTATGTCTTAAGGCCCACAGGTCCTAGACATGGAGTACCGAGAGCCAGATCGACTTGAGCATGGCCCTGGAGGGCCCATCTTTTCTCCCTTTCGGCGCATCCACTTTGTCAACAGCAGCAGCAATATCCATCACCTTCAGCTTGGTCTTGTATCATAGATGGTTCTTGCTCCATGAGGTAATGAGTCCGAGTGTCATGGTATGTGTCACTCTGATCCTCAAAACCTTTGAATATGTGCATTTGATTCTTTTGTTTCTAACGGGTGCTTGGATCTTATGCTTGTCCACTTGACCATGTCTGGGGGGAATGACAGGATGCCCTAGCAAGCTTTTGTCCATAGGTTTTGAGTTGCCACTGGGGGGACTTCTAAAAATCCATCGTCCATTCCCGTCATCATTACCACTTTCCACCTTATTTCCCACTCACCTATCCCCTTACATTGGTCTGGGCATAGGGTTGGCCAATCATTTAGGGGTTGTACCTTACCTTGTGGGATGAATGGGCTAAAGGCTAGGGGGGTAAAAGTAGTTGACAATAAAAGCCTAAGAATAAAACCTCGAGATGCTTCGCCCAGGGATCCCCGAGAAAGCAATAAAGAGCTTCTCAGCAAGAAACAGAGGAACCCGTAAAAAAATAAAATCAAGACCTAGTTGAGGGATAGGGGTCTCATCACGAGCTAGCCTATTAGGTCCATGGGTGCCTAATGGTATGACACTACTAGCAGCTGGTTACCACGCCAGGGTAGTGGCTCTTAGTTGCATGGCCAAGAGAAAGGGGGTCTCATCACGAGCCAGCCTTCTCATTTCCGTGAAAGTACTTGTGGGTAACATTGCCACCTCTGGTCACCAAGTCAGGGCAGTGTCCCTTGACTAGCTTATTTAGAGAAAAAGCAATAAAAAAGATAAAAAACAATAAGATAAGACCTGGTTAGAGGATAGGAGGTCTCATCACGAGCCGACCTATTAGGTCCATGAGCATCTAGCGGTATGACACTACCAACATCTGGTCACCACGCCAGGGTAGTGGCTCTTGGTGGCATAGCCAAGAGAAATGGGGCTCATCACGAGCCAACCTTCTCATTTCCGTGAAATGTTTGTGGCTAACATTGCCACCACTGGTCACCAAGCCAGGCCAGTGTCCTATGATTAGCATCTTGGAAAAAATGAAGATTAAAAGGCATGAATGGGCTTGGAAACATTACATCCATGACAAGTACAGCTCACCCTCCACAGAGGCACCCACCGATAAGCCATCCTTGCTATCACTACACCTTTTGCCTAGGCATCCCCGTCCACCTCACCTACTTGCATGACTTGGATTTGATCCTTTGCCAGAACAACCCTTTTCCAATAGACTCTAGCCCAATAGGACGTTTTGTCACTTCCCCCAAACTTGTATTTGCAGACGTGTATAATGTCTTTGAGCATTAGACTGGGGTAAAGGGGTTTTATGCACATGTTTAATAAATATTGATGATTAGATGTGATTGGCATTGCTATGATCCTTGTGACTTATGAGCCCATGGAGGGCGTAGTTGTTGATGTGCAGGATCATGCCCGACGGACAGGTACCATGTTGGACAGGTACACATGGGGAGATGATTAGTTCGGACCTCCATGGGGCTGAAGAGCCCACCAGATGTATGTTGAGACCCCAGCAGGGGCAGAGCGTTTGTACCAGGGAAGAGCAGAAGAATCCACCAGAGGAAGTTGAGCAGACCTGTACCTAGGGGGGTTGAGCCCTCTCCACAGGAACGTTGGCCTTTGAAGGTCCAAGACGTCTCCCAGGATGCCCATGACATCACCCAGTAGTATGGACGTTTTGGGAGGCAGCTTTAGCAGTTTTGGCATGTGTAGCAGCTTGGAGAAGCCCAAGGAGGGCTAACGTTTTGCTCCAGGGGGCTGCATTTTCCCTAGAAGGGGCTAACATCACCCTAGAAAGGGGATGGCGTCTCTCTATTGCTTGATTAGGGTTTTAATTTAAGCATTTAATGTAAAACGGTATGATTTTGGTATTTTGGCCTTGTCGGCCTTTTAATGACCTAAAATGTAATTTAGGTCATTGCTACAACTATATATTGAGGGTTTTCACCTTCATTTTTTGGATCTCTAGACTCACTCATTAGTGAGGTCTGAAATTTGCACCATTTTTGGGGTTATTGGCTGAAATTGTGAGGCGCACTTGTTGAAGGAAGATTTTACTTGGCATTTTTGGCATTTCTCTTGGTGGAAGGTGTGACAACTAGGGTTTTGCTACATGGTTTCTTGGTTTATGTAAGTGAATTTTTGCAAACACTTCTTAATTGAATGGTTTTAGTTTCATTTACTTGCATATGTATTTATATTTCGCTAAATCAAACCCTAGGTGACAATTACTAGTTAATGTCCTTGTCTCATGTCCCCATCAAGATTTTTAGCCATTTGGTTTGTTGAAGAGGATAGAGCCTTGCCATAGCAACACTCTATCCATCTTCCTCTTTCTAGCCGTTTTTTCTTATCTGTTGAGCTAAGAAGGAGAAAACGCACCAAAGGCCTAGGTCTCTACACCTTGGTGAGCCGATTTTCCCTAGGGTTTGCTTAGTGAAGCCTTGCTTTAGCAACACATCACTTACAAACTCTCTTGTCTTAGTTTATTCAATCATTGAGCTAGCCGTTTTTTCCATTGAGCTAAAGAAGGAGGAGAGAGCATTGAAGCCTAGGGTTTCTACACCAAAGTGAGCCTCTCTCCCCTAGGGTTTCATCTTTGAAACCTTGCCATAGCAACACCTCAAAGTTTAACTCCTTTGTCTTTAGTTTCATCACTATCACTTAATCCATCATCCCTTGCGTCCTCTTTCGACTCCATATACCCTAGGAGCACACTAATCTAAGGCCTTGTGTGTTGAGTAACTTGATCCTACAAACTTCCAATACTTTGAACAAACCCTAACCATTACTAACCCTAGCCTAGACTAATTCTACTAACCCTAGTGTTGTCATCATCTTCTTGTGCTATAAACACCTTTGTGCAGCTATCGTTTTACTTTTAAAGCAATTGAATGGTTGGTTAAGGCATTATCTATGAAGTGTTGATATTGTTACATTGAATGCCACGTCTCTTTAGCATTTATTGAGAAGTGATATTGTAATCATTGATCTACTTCATCAATATTATTGCTCGATTGCTTATTATCAGAAAGTCATTGATTATATGAAGTACTAACCAGCAAGCAAGCTTGCACATATAGTTTCATTGTTGCTTTGTTCTCGGGCAGGGATACTTCTTGGTTACTACTTCCGGTTATCTTTATTGGCTATAAGCCGGACTTTTTGATCAGGTGGTGACTTGTGAGGGGGATTATTATCACTTAGCCTTGCTAAACCCTTTGCCTTCTCAAAAACCCAGGTCATCGAGGATGTCTCCCCTGGGCCTTAGCTCCCTAAATAGAAAGAACCTTCCCATCGAGGTGATAGTGGATGGGATTGGTTCAGTTACGCCAGTTTGACCTCCTTTCATCAATCCATTATCCTAACTACAAACTGTGTGATAACATGCCAGACTGGACATTCCATGGCAACTAGAGCCAAATAACACATTATTGAATAAATCATAACGACATTGATAACTTTTCCCTTGCTGAACATCCCAACTGAACAAATTATCACATATGTCTTGATCAAACCTAAGTCCGATTCCTCATGTAATTAGGGAAGCCTTGGGAATTAAAAAGAAACCTAACAAAGAAGATGGTCTCAAGCTTAGTCAAACTTAGAAGCTTGTTATTAATATCATCTTTAACCAAAATTGTTATACTCCCTTGTTGCATTGTTGATCCCCCACCTCACTTTCCTTCTCCTAGTTTTGCTTATCCTTCTCCTTTCATTTAGGCGATTGGTAGTTTTGTAACCTCCATTTCTGCAATCTACATTTTTAACTTCTTTCCTCTCTCCTATCCACTCTCCTCACTTCGATTTTTATTTGTTCCTATCCTTTTTATAACTTTGCTTTTAACCTCTAACAGCTGCTGACCTCTTGTTTCCTTCACCTCTGCCCCTGATCTTTTTTCTTTCTCTTCTCTTCTGAGTCCTGACTGAAGTGTTCTTTATTTATAAGAGGTTAAGCTATTCCTTCCTACAGTTTGACCTGCACCCCATTTTATATATAAGGCTTTATTTTTCTTCTTGTAACCTTAGATCCCCTCTTCCCTTTGTCTCTTCCTTTCTGGCCAAAGTGATATTTATTTATAAGAGGTCGATCTATTCCTTACCAGATTTTGACCTTCACTCCATTTTTTATATATAGGTGCTTTCTTTTTCTTCGTGTTCCCTTAGATTTTGGTTTTCTATTGTACTTCTAGGAGATAACTTCTACACTCCCTTATTCCCATTTTCAAATGTTATACTTTACAATCCCTCTCACCTATTGTGGTTATGAGACATTCAAAATTTCATTTCACTACTTTTATTTTGAGATAACGCTTCTTTCCCATTATGTCATTTTGTTAATTTTGGCATCCTCATTAATCTAGGCATTTTCAGTTAAACTTTGTCCGCCCACCCTCTTTTATTATCCCAACCTGCACCCTTTAGTAATGATTCTTTCTAACTTTTATAACCCTAACTTCAACACCCCGTTAGGATTTACATTTTAATAAAAGACGACCTGATAATCTTTCCTTTCAAGGCTTTACCCTCACTTTCCTCACATTTCCTCACACACTTGCTCCTCTTTCTCCATGATGATGGGTGATGTGTTATACCCGAAACCCTCTTGACTACTACAGTATTCCCAGTAATTTGTTGAGTGATTAAAGTAATTTACACAAATTCAAGTGTCGTTTCAAGATCAAAAGAAACAACATGAAAACCTGGAGCTAATATGGGACAAAATAGTTGCTTTGTAAACTTTTGCCTCTAAACTGTTAGAAACATACCTAGATGGTTGTATTGCAACTGCATTTTAATTTTTTTCATGTAGATCAGGGTTAGCTGCTTTAGTTTTTCACATGTTATTTATTGATACGAGAATTGTTTATTAGATTTTAAACTGAAGAAAAAATGGAAGGCACAGCAACCATGGGACACTCTCACCATGTTCTTTCAATATTTCATAGCCTACACCATTCTCTCTTCTCATTCCAAACTTGCATCAAACAGAAAAAGAAGAAGAATTAATAATGAGACATCTTTTATGAAGTATGTTAGGACATTAACTAATACCCTGTAGGATTGATTGCATATTCGGAAGACAAAATTATAATGAAATATTCACTAATGGTAATATTAAGTATGTCTGAAATATTTGTAGGCAAAAAGATTCAGTTTAAAAAACTTATTAATTTCTAATTCTAAACACACTAGAAATTGTATAACAACATCAATATAGTGATTAGCACTTAAAGGCAAGTAACGTACAAAGGCTTAGCTTTCAGATAGTTAAAAATGCATCAATATACTACATTAGTAATCAATAAAATGTACATCAAGGTTGGCACATCCAAGAGTTGGAGCGGGCACACCAAGTCCCCTTCCTACATGAGCAAGGAGAGCTATCAAATTTACTTTGGCTCTAACTTGAAGGTTATTTATATCTTTCCTAAAAATACTCATGCTGGCTAAAATGTAGAGAGCAAAATCTGATTTGAATATATTGGCGATTTGAATATATTGGCTCGAATATTGAACAATGGAATTCTATGATAAGATTAGGCCAGGTGATTTAAAATCTTTTAGATAGTTATATTAAAGGGGAAAACAATGACAACATAAACAAAAACTAATCTGAGAAACAGACACTCGAGGCAACTCAAAACTAAGCACACATTACTTACATGTCAAATTCACATATTCCTCTTTCCAATGTAAGATTCAGGCAAGGCAAATTGACACAATAGCCTTCAGATAATTATAATAAAGAGAGAAATAATGACAGCATAATAGGAGAAACAAAAACTAATCTGGGAAACAGACACTCCAGGCAGCATGAATCTAAGCGCACATTAGTTACATGTCAATTTAAGTATTCCTCTATCCAATATAACAACTAGACAGATACAATCTTACCTGGACTCTGCCTTCATAAGAAATAAGAGTACCACCTTTTACATCTGCGAGTGTTTTGGGAGTGACCTGTAAGTAGTTTCTTGCATGTTTAGTCATAGGCTGCAAGCTTCTGTACTGGACAATATGATGAATTTTTCTTTCTCACTTACCTCCATGCAGTATTCATTTTTATTTTTGACCATATGATTCAAAATTTCTAATAGATGGTCAAGAAATTGCACGGTATCACAAACATAAATTCATTCATACCATAAAAATATATAGAAAGCCCTATAATCAGGTACTTGAAAACTCCAGAGGTAATCCCCCAAAAATGGTATTTCATAATATTAGACTACAGAAGTCCCCCACAGCTATACAAAGTTTCAAGTTAAAGTCTATAGAAAAATACAATAAAACACAAGCGGCAAATAGGATACTGAGATCGACTATTGCTCCCAAGTTGTCTGAGTTAGCTATAAACACATACTCCTTACCCTGTGAACCATAATAGCCATTGTTAGACACAAATTAAAAACACAAAGAGACCATTGAAAGCAAGATATGAAATATTATATCCATGAAAACAACATAAGCATCTCAAGACAAATGGTTGAACAAATAAAGCAAAGAAGAACCTGTGAGAGTAGTTCACCAAGCTTTCCACTGTTCAAAAGAGCAGGGAAAACATCTCCGTGGCCAGGTGGGTACCTTCAACCAAAAATAAGCAAACAATCTGTAAACATGAATAAACACTCTAACTGAGATGGCAAACATGAGTTGATGTGATTGTCAACTCAAACTCAAGTTTGGAACAAATGCCTTTCATATATTCTAGCAAATGGGAAGGGAAAAGAAATCGATAGCCATAACATTTAGTGAACAAACCAACATAATTAAACATTATAAGCATGTATACCCTCTAGTCAATATTATGGTGTCACACCTGCCACAATATTTTGAAAAGAAAAGGCTATTACTACCCCAAGAGCAAGCTGGTTACAAAACTCAGAATACTCTATGTAAGTTTATTGAATATTAACGTAATATAAAAGGTATTTCCTCAAAATGTCCCTCCTTACGAAGCAAAACCAGTCCAGATCAAAGCAAACTTTACTAATCCTAATGACCTCAAACTCTAAATGGAAAATGCAAGGGACTAGTATAGAAAGGATAATATTACATGCAAATAAAGCAAGAGAAAGCAACAACGTTCTAAACCCATAGTTACAAAAGACACTCTAATAACCGTGGCTCTTATAACCAAATATGAAAAATGATTAACCCAACCGTAAACAGCTATATTTCAGCAATCCTTAACCAACCAAATAGAAAATGACTAACCAAAGCAAAAACAAAATGATATGGCATGAATGCAAAGGTCAATATCACTATTACATTCCATAAAAAATACTTAGTGGTAAGTACTTGCAAGTCGCTTGCAAGACAACACCCAACTAACAATCAAGAGGTGGGACTAATTCAAGACCATCACCAAAGAGTGATTCTATATGGTTAACTCCTAGGAAAAAACCTTAGAGGAATGGCTTCATCTTCAAGAAGCCAATAAATCAATTTAACAAGATGTTAATTAAACTTGAAATCACAATTTAGGCAATTTTGAAACTCAAATTTATGAGTGAACTCTTCCCCCCTGTTATCACATGAAGTTGTTCAAGGTCGCAGGTGACAGCCATGAGCGCAGGCAAACAGGCAGGTGCAGTGTTCATCAGCGGTGATCCCCTGGGCAGTTCAGTTTAGTGCCAAAGAGTGATTCTATATGGTTAACTCCTAGGAAAAAACCTTCGAGGAATGGCTTCATCTTCAAGAAGCCAATAAATCAATTTAACAAGATGTTAAGTAAACTTGAAATCACAATTTAGGCAATTTTGAAACTCAAATTTATGAGTGAACTCTTCCACCTTGTTATCACATGAAGTTGTTCAGGGTCGCAGGTGACAGCCATGAGTGTAGACAAATAGGCGGGTGCAGTTTTCAACAGTGGTGATCCCCTAGGCAGTTCAGTTTAGCGCCACCTCTAAGTGCGGTTGGAAGGATTCCATAGTTGGCGGGCGGATAAAAGCTTTGGTGGGGGCACTGGAATAGCAGGTGCGCCCAGATCGCAGATCGCGACCAGATGAACGACCACGAGTCATTTCGATGCCGCAACATGCTCGGGCGTTAAAATCCCTTGAGCGGGCCAAAATCCAAACCGCGGTATCGCAGGAGAACTACGTGGAAGAAGGTGGTGCATTTCGGGCCCAAAAGCAGTGTGGGTCCTGTTATCCACCAGGTTGCACAAGCTGGATTTCCTGAAGAGCCGCCAAAGA
>CBVK0101962992.1:0-16288 GCA_900067695.1 Picea abies | reverse complement strand
CCCACATTGTTAAAGGTAGAACAGTTGAGGGGTCCAGAAATACTTGTCCACCGTAGATCTGGGCGTGAACATCTGAGTCGTTCATACGTGATTTGTGCATAATTGTGAGCGCGAAGGCATATGCACCCATAAAATCTTAGGATAAGTACATATCGTGGGTTTTCCCAAGCTTTCCCATGTTTCTATCACCAAGGGGTTATACAACCAATATTTTAAACATCCAAGACATGGTTCAACATTGATCATCGAGCTGGTTTCATTGAAATAAAGAAAACTACCCTATGTTCTAACCTAATTACCTATGACAATTAGCCCAGATTAAATTGTTGGAATAAGAAATTACTCTATCCTGGGACTATCTGACCAAGAATAGGCAGTCTGGCCAGATTTATTCACTAACTAACCTAGATCACTTGGCTAAGATTAAACAGTTTAGCCAAGCTTATTCCCTACTCCTATCAACATCAATTTAAAAGAACTTGGCCATGCTTGAAAGGTATGGACCAAGTCATTGTTATTGCATGGGGCTCTATTGAATTTCTTTTATGCCCTCTTTTATTCTTTTTCTTTCTTTTCTTTTCTTTTTCTTTTTCTTTTCTTTTTTCTTTCTTTTCTTATCTTTTCTTTTTCTTCCTTTTTCCTCAAATTATTTGCAAAATGAAAAATCATTTGAAAAACAAAAACACTAAAGAGATAACATTTCAGTCACCAGTTGATCCTCTAAATTATAGGGTTGTAACAGCGACTCCACCTGGGGATGGTACTCTCCTTGTGAAGTGCCAAGAATCCTGATTCCTGATGTTCTGAAACTTTCTCCATAGTCTCCTTTGTTGCTTGATTGGTTTTATTTTAAAAATTGGAAGACAATGTTCAGTGGCTTAGGGCCTTCTCTCCGGGCTTCAACCATTTGACCAAAGTTATTCACTCAGAAATTCGCAAGCAAAATGAAATTGGTTTGTACAATGGAAAGTGTGACTTTAGGTCCCTACTGAGGCAGTGAATAATGCTTCAACATTCTTCCATTTACAAGTCCTCCTGGTAGATCTGTCCCATCACTGTTGTTGAGAAAGAAGGAGTTATCTCCTCTGAATGCTTGAATCATGTATGGTCCCTTCCATAGACTGTCGATTTTTCCATGCTTTCCCTTATCTTCATTTCAGGAATCCCATCTCAGCACCAAGTCACCTAGCTCAAAATCATCTTCTTTGGTTCTTTTGTCAAAGATCTTCTTAATGATTTCTTGGACTACCTGAGTCTTGTTGTAAACTTCTTCCCTAGACTGCTGCAAATGGATCATCTCGTTTATCCTTCTTTGGGAGTCGTTTGGCTCAGCTTGCATGTCTTGCAACAATTTCATGACAGGAACTCCTAAGGAAGTGGGAAAGACTGCTTTTGTGCCATAGACCAGCTGATATGGTGACATACCAATTGACCTTTTGGTGGTCAGTCTGTCGGCCCATAGTGCGAAAACCAACTTGTTATGCCACAATTTTTTGTTTTCTTGCAAAGTTTTGTTGATAATGTTTACCAGGGTTTTATTTGATGATTCCGCCAGCCCATTTCCCTGAGGGTAATAAGCTGTGGAATGTCCCAAACCAATATGATATTGGTTGTAGAAATCTATGAGTTTCTTAGATCAAAAAGCAGCTGCGTTGTCAATTATAATTTTTCTAGGACATCCAAAAGAGGACAAGATATTATTTTCAAGAAATTTAATAATGACAGAATCAATAGCTTGCCTGCTTGGTACTGCTTCAATCCATTTTGTAAAATAATCCGTGGTAGTAAGAATCCACCTGTGCTGGCCCGAAGAGGGAGGATGTATTTATCTGATGAAGTCTAATCCCCATTACTGGAAAGGGGCTTCAACGGAGATTGGTTTCAGGGGCAGAGGAAGAAGTTTCCTTTTTCCCTCGAACAACTGACATTTATGACACAAAATCACTTTATGATGCACATCAACGAATAGCGTTGGCAAATAGAATCCATCTATAAGGATTTTATTAGTTGTGGTCTTCTAGCTCAGATGACCACCACAGTCTTCTGCATGAAAATCCTGCAATACTTTGTCAGCTTCATCCTTCAATAGACAATTTAACAAAATTCCTCCAAGATCTTTCCAATATAGATTGCCTTCTAGAATGAAAAATTTTAATGCTTTCAATTTCAAAAACCTAGCTTTAGTTTTGGTCAGACCAGGGGGAGCTTGTAAATTATGCAAAACAAATATCAGGTCTACGTACCATGGAGAGTTCAGAAATACCTCTTTCACGCTTGGAGTCTCATGCTCACCCTGTTCATCTACTGCAGTTAAGAAATTAATGTCCAGAGCATGGAAATTTGATTCATCCATTAACTTTGCTAGACCTTGACCTTTAATCAGTTCAGTAGGATTAATATCTATATCCTACTCTAGAATGATAGCAATCCATTTTCCTCTTCGACCGTCCATATTGTCCTAGGTTAAAATGTCCTTTACTACCGGATTCAGAACATATGCAATGGTGTGGCAATGGAGAATATATACTCTAAAATATTTTATGGCTTTTACCAAGGCAAAAGCTTGTTTCTCCATTATTTTATAATCCAAACCATCATCTCTTAAAGATTTACTGAAAAGGCTATGGGTTTTTCATACCCTTTGTTGTTTTTCTGTAGTAATACTGTTGCAATGGTATGTTCAGAGGCGAAAGAAAAAAGACAAAAATCTTTGGTTAAGTCGGGACTGATCAAGACTGGAGCCTGCATGAGTGCGCATTTGACTTGTTCAGAAGACTACTTGGACTCTATGTCCCATTTTATTTTTGTTTCCTTCTTTAACATGTTTGTGATGTTCCTGAGAAACTCGGCCAGGTTGGGTATGAATCTTTGCAGAAAATTTATTTTTTCGATAAAAGACTGTAACTCTTTGATATTTCTTGGGTGTTCTAATTTCTGAATGGCCTCAATTCTGCTAGGGTCTATCTTAATTCCATCCTTAGAGATTATGTTCCCTAGCAGTTTACCTTCCTCTAATCCGAAAAGGCTCTTCTTAGGATTCAAAGAAATCCCAAATTTTCTGCATTTCTCAAAAACTCGTCTGAGACGTCGTAAATGCTCGTCATCAGATTGGGAAAACATAGTTACATCGTCCAGATAGATGACAATAAATTTTTCGAGTTCTTCCACAAAATCGATGTCCATCACTCTTTGGAAAGTGGCCCCAACGTTCATCAACCCGAAAGGCATTTTCACATACATGAAAGTACCCCATGGTGTTGTGAAAGTTGTTTTTTCTTGGTCATCTAGGTGAACGAGGACCTGATTATAACCTAAGAACCCATCCAGTAAAGAGATTCGACTGGATCTGACTACCTTTTGTAATATGTGGTCCATTTTTGGTAGTGGGTAGTTGTCCTTTAGAGAGACCTTATTCAGATTTCGGAAATCGATGCAAAGCCTAATTTCTTTGGATTTCTTTCAAGTTGGGACCAAATTTGAAACCCATTTGGAAAATCATAACGGAACTATGATTTTAGAATCATACATTTTTTTGATTTCTTTTTCTATCAGGGGAAGTAGCTTGGGATTGATTCTCCTAAGTTTCTATCTGAAAGGTTTTTGATCTTCTTTTATTGGAATCCTATGTTGTATGATGCTGGTGTCATAAGCTTTCAAGTCCTCGTAACCCCAGGCAAATACGTCTGAATATTCCTTGAAAAGATCAATGTATTTGAGTTTTTGCTCAGGGGATAATTATTTGGAAAGTTTTACCATCTTGGGTTTCTCTTCTGTCCCTATATTACAATCTTCTACTTCCTCACCAATGGCTTCGATTTTTCAGTTTTTTAGCTACATCATTAAAATCAAATAGGTATTCTAAAGGAACTAAACCCCTAGGTAAAACATTACTTTTTAAATGCAAAACATCTGCTTCTATATCATCCTCACCTAACTCTCCTAAATCTATCTTATTTACCCTATCATTTCCAAAATTAGGTCTTTTTACATTTTCATCCTCATTTTCTAAGTCTATGTTTGTACACTCGAAATCATTTTTACATTGTAGAAAATATTCAATTTGATCATCATTACCAAATACCTTCCAGTATCCGATGTTATCTGGAACAATTGGTCTGCACTTCACCTCCACCGTGTATGGGCAAGTGGAACAAAAAGGTATCTTGCATGTGGCTGCTGACGTAGCTAACCCATTTGCTAAAATATTTTGTCCCCTAGGCATCAGTTGCAAATCAACTTCAGTGAAACATTTAAGGGAATCCAAAACAACATTCCTATAAGCTCTAAGATGGGTATGTTTTGCTACATACTCACCTTTAATTTGTTTCATAATTAATTCAGAATCTCCCCTTACCATGATTTGTTTGGCACCAACCTTCTTCAATAGTTTTAGACCGAGCATCAAAGATTCGTACTCAGCTATGTTGTTAGTGCATTGAAAATTCAGTTTGTAAGAATGGTTTTCCGAATACCTAGATCTGTGATTGTGCAAACAAACTCCTGCTCTAGCTCCTTCTTTGCTTACGGCTCCATCAAATTCCATGTTCCAAAAATCTGTTGGCAATTCTTCAGTTATCACATTTTTCTTTCTATCTGCCTCGGTGATTTCTTGGCCTTCGTTCGGACCAGATATATATTCTTCCAGCTGAGTGATTTGTTCTCCCGTATCGACATCCTTATATAGGATAAAGGAATCTAGGTTAGAATTTGCAGAGTACAAAGGATAGTTATGTGGCTTTTCTTGGCTGCTAACCAAGTATTTCAGCAGTGTTTCTCTGTATAGTCTTCTCTGATGCCCAAAAACTAGGACAGTGGCATATGACATATCCAACTATAAAGTACCTTTCAACTTGGCCCCCCAAGACCGGGACAACAACATACCATATTTTGGGGGAATGTCTGTGACCACAACATCCATGACCATGCTTTTTGCGGGAATCTGAACCAGGGTGATACACAAATCTTTGATCAAACCGATACATCTGACTTTGCTACAGTCAAAAGAATGTAAGTCCTTGTAAGGTCTGGTAATCTCAAGTCCCAGTTTTTCCATCACTGCTTTAGGCATCAGATTATGGGAAGCACCCAAATCTAACATAGCATTATGCAGAATCAGGTCATGTATATTAAGGCTAATGTAAAAAGGAGCGACAACACCATTGTCGGTCTGACCATCCACTTCAGGTCCGAACAGGAGTTCAGGTTGATCATCGGTAAGGTTTACAATATCTGAATGATTCGTCGATTCAATAGTTAAGGCCTCCGTGCCTATGTCAATTTCAATGCTCAGTGCTTTACTCACCTGCAATCGATAAAATCCCTTACTCATCAACTCAGAAAGAGGAATGGGAATTTTCACTTTGGATAATTCCCCTTCGAGGCTGAAAGGAGTAGGTGTTTTGCTTTGGCTCTGCAATTCTAATTTGTCGACCATAGTCTTCTGAGCAGAAATCTTTGGTGGGTTGGTTGATGAAACCTCACCTTGTGATGATCTTTTAATTGACTCATGAGCTAGTCATACTTATCTAGATCCTAAGATGGTGGAAAAATTCCATCTGTCGAGAAGCAATCCTGAAAAAATGTGGTTGGTGCAGTTAGCTATAGGAGAAAAAGGAAAATCAATGAGATATTTAAGGCATGTCCATTGGAGATGAATGGACTGCGCACAAAGGTTGATTTGAATATTATACCTTTGGGCTCATATGATTGCCTCATTGGTATGGATTGGTAGGACGAGCATCATGTTGTCCTAGATTGTTACAATAAGGTATTCACTTGTTTGGATGAGGAAGGAAACTTGATATTAGTTCAAGGAATTCCAAGAGTTGTGACTATTAGAGAAGTTTGGACTATACAGTTGAAGAAATGCTATAGGAAAGGATGTCAAGTATTTACAGCACACATGGAAGATACATCTAAGGATAAAGTGCCAAGTGTGGAAGACTGCATTGTATTGAAAGAGTATGAGGATATCTTTAAAGAGATACCAGGATTTCCTCTAAAAATAGATATTGACTTCTCTATTATTCTTATGCCTGGAGCAACACATGTATCAAAGAATCCTTATAGGATGAGTACACCATAGTTGAAGGAGTTGCAAATGCAACCTGAATAACTTCTAAATAAGGGGCATATACGCCGAAGTGTGTCACCTTGGGGTACACCAGTTTTGTTCATGAAGAAGAAGGATGGTATGCTGAGACTTTGTATCAACTTCCGACAATTGAACAAAGTAACAGTAAAGAAATATTATCCATTTCCAAAGATAGATGACATGTTTGATCAACTGAGAGGTGCATGGATATTTTCCAAGATAGACCTCAGATCTGGATATCACCAAGTGGGAATAAAAGAGGAATACAATAGTAAGAATTCCTTCAGAAGAAGGTATGGTCATTACGAGTTTATAGTGGTATCATTTGGGTTGTCAAATGCACCAACTGTCTTCATGTGTTTGATGAAAGGATTTTTTGGAAGTTACTTAGATAAGTTTTTCATTGTGTTTCTAAATGACATACTTATCGACTCAAGGTATGAAAAAGAACACGAGCAACACTTGAGGATGGTGTTGCAGGTTTTGAGGGAGCATCAAATTTATACAAAGCTAAGCAAGTGTTCATTTTATCTGCGACAGATTCAATGCTTGGGTCATATCATTTCATAGGAAGGAATAGTTGTGGACCGAGAAAAGACAAAATTCATTGAGGAATGATCGACACCAAGCAATGTCGTAGAAGTGAGATCCTTTATGGGTCTAGCAGGGTACTACAAAAGGTTTATTGAAGGATTCTCACAAATTGTGCATCCAATTACATCCATATAGAAGAAAGGTGCGTGATTCGAGTGGATGCCGGATTGTGAAAGGAGTTTTCAACACTTGAAAAGTTTGTTGACAAGTGCATCGATTTTGAGGATTGTTGATCCTGATGTAGACTTTGTTGTGTGCATGGATGCATGCAAAGAAGGACTCGATGGAATCCTTAGTCAAAATGGACATGTGGTATGCTACAAATCAAGGAATTTGAAAGAGCATGGAAGGATCTATGCTACGCATGACTTGGAAATGGAATCCATAGTACATGCTTTGAAGATATGGCGACATTATATCATGGGTAAGAGATTTGAGCTGAGAATAAACCATTTTGGTCTGGAGTATTTTTTTGGACAACCAAGTTTAAATGTAAGACAAAGAAGGTGGTTAGAGTTCCTCAATGAGTATGAATGCAACATAAGGCATATCAGAGGAAAAGAGAACAAGGTGGATGACACACTTAGTAGGAGGATGCATGAAATGAATGCTACAACCATTATCATGTACCAAACAAATTTGTGTGACATAATTTTAGAAGTTGCCAAATCAGATCTGTGTTATATGGATATAAGTGTGACTTTACAACAAGGTATGTCGCAACAAAATTTGGAAGGCTATGAGCTAAGAGAGAATGGGATCCTCATGTATATACATAGAGTCTATGTGTCAAATGATCAAGAGCTGAAGAACTTAATTTTTCCATAGATTCATAAGGTTTCTTATGTTGGACATCCAGGTTACCAGAAGACCATTGTCATAGTCAAGAAGCAATACTTTTCGCCAGGTATGAAAAAAGATGTTGCGGATTTTATTGCGAAATGTCTTGAATTTCATAGGTTCAAGGTAGAGTGCAAACATCCAGCTGGTTTGTTGCAACCTTTGCCTATTATTGAGTGGAATTGGGAAGTTGTGACCATGGAATTCATAACTAAGTTTCATAGGAATGCTAATAAACATGATTCTATTATGGTGATAGTTGACAAGCTTACTAAAGATGCCCATTTTATTCCAGTGAAATCAACGCACAAGGCAATTGGGATTATTGATGTACACGTGCATGGAGTTTCTAAGTTGAATGGTGTTCCTAAGAAAATTGTGTTTGATAGGGATTCCAAGTGCACTTCAAAATTTTGGAAGGGGCTATTCAAGGTATTTGGAACGAGTTTGAATTTCAGCACAACATCTCCCTGAGACAGATGGTCATACAAAGAGAGTAAATAGGGTTATTGTAGATATGTTGAGGATGTATGTCATGGATAATCCATCCAAGTGGGAAGACTACCTTCATTTGGGAGAGTTTACTAAAAACAATGGGTATCAAACATATTTAAAGATCAGTCCAATTGAGGCACTTTATGGTAGAAAGTGCAACACAACGGTGAGTTAGGACAACCCAATAGACCGTCTAGTAGTTGGTCCAAATTTTCTTCGAGAAATGGAGGAATAGATGGTAAAGATAAGGCATAATCTAAAGGATTTTCGGGACAGGAAGAAAATATGCGTAGATAAAGGAAAAACTCAAAGAGAATTTGGAGTGGATGATCATGTGTTTATGAAAGTAAAGGCCAGGTGCAGTTCCCTGAAATTGGGAAAGTGTTCTAAGTTAGCAGTGTGCTATTGTGAGCCATTTAAAATCCTTGAAAGGATTGGTCTTGTCGCTTATATGCTTTCATTTTCCGTGTCTTTATGCATTCATAATGTTTTCCATGTGTCATTACTTAAGAAATATGTACCTGATGCTAATCATGTCATTGATTGGAATGTCATTCAGGTGGAGCTAGAAGGAGAGTTTCAAGTGCGACTGGTTTGCATATTGGATCAGAAAGTCAAGCAACTCCATAATCGAGCCATGGAGTTGGTAAAGGTCCAATGGACTTGGTATGATCCTGAGGATGCAACCAAGGAGCGTGAGTATGCTATGTGAGAAAATAATCATTATCTTTTTGAATATTTTTGAAATTTTGTATGTACATGTGTATACGATGCACTAAGGACATTGCATAAAAAGGGGGAGGGGATTGTAGTGTCCCTAATTCAGAACCTTTTGTAATTGTACATATAGACTGGTGAGATGATGTGTACCAAGTGTAAATGTAATGAAAATTTAGGCTAGTGAGCCAAGGACACCTGGTTTTCGTGTTGTGCACACAAGAGTAGCGCCTGGAGAAGTGTTAACAAAGACAAGGTGCACATAGTTTATGTGTTGTGCGCACCTAGGTAAGTGTGTACATGGAACCATCTTGCACGCTCTTTGGTTAGTGCACAGTAATGACTGGGAAGTGTGTGATACTGAGTTATACACACACACACACACATGGTTGTTTATGTTTTGAGGCCGAAGAGCATGTGTGAATATGAGGCTGGTGAGCCTAGACACAGATAGGCCAAGTGCACCTATCCATGTAAATATAATCATGAATATTAAAATAATATTACATCGCTATGTGCTAACTGATTCAGACAAAAAGAGATGGGGGGCCTTGATCTAGATTATTTTCGGCACTAAATGAGGGTGGAGATATAATAAAACAATGTACAGAGATATCCCAGATATCCAATAATATAAAATAAATGTATCAGAGATGCAACCATAAACACAAAGATACAGTAATACACAATTTGCTATTAATGAGCAAAAATGTACAAAGACTGTAAAAATACATAGTGAAAGACTCACTAGAATGGTGGCAGCTTATCTCTGAGAAGAGATGTGTGTGCTACTCACATTAGCAAGAAAATGAATATACAATGAGGCTTCAAAGGCCTTTTTATCATAAATAAAATACAAAACCCTAACCCCGGAAGATGAAAATCCAACAGTTTTGTGGACCCCATTTTGGGTAGTTTGGTGTATCAACTTTCCGAGGGTGTAACTTTAGCATATGATCTGTGTTTGGGGTGCATGATATATCGTTGGGAAGGTATCGTCGAGGAGATTCATTTATGGGGATCAATAATTCCTTTGTATATAATTTATAACCTAGATCCTGAAAAACCTTCATTTAGGCCCTCAATATGGCCCCAAAAGTTAAAACTGCTAAAAATAGTAAATTTCTTAAATTGCCAGAAAAATGTTTTGAGCGAGCTGGAAAGGTGGGTGGAAAACAATATCCACCTAGATCAATCCACCCTCCTTAGGAAGAAATGGTATCCATTGCGTTGAGTACCTGGGGGAGAGGGAAAATCATTTGTTGAATCTGCATCTTGATGAGCTGCTTGCCTTGTTGGAGAAGTTGCGTTGCTTAGCTTGTTGAAGGTTGTCACGAACATGTCACTGGAAGGGTTGGACCTTTTTAACTAGTCTAGATACATGAGATGCCTGGGTGCAGAAGGAATCTTTACACTTTGTTGCAATCTTGTTGACCTACTTCTGTTGGATAGAAGGTGCTTGGGCCGACATTGTAGTGGTTGCAGTATCCTTCTCTTCACCTTTTGAACAGATTGTGAAGAAGCTGAATTTTGTAGTATGAGATACTACCTTACAGAACTATTTAGTTGGAATAGTAGTCAGAACTACCTCTAGTATTATATAGGGATGACCCCCCAGAGAAACAATGACACTGCGGGGTCAAGACTCATAAACAACATGGTGCTTCCACATATATGGTTGGCCCAAGAGAACATCGCGGACATCCAATGGGGCAACATAACATAATACATCATCCTTGAAGTGATGGATGTTGTATGACAATCAGAGCTATTGGCTGACACAAAGATCTCATCCTTGGTGAAGCCACCCGATGTTGTATGGCTTTAGGTGTGGTGCTTGTTGAGATTTGTACCTTGGCCATGTGCTTTTGACCTCCTTAGCACATGAGGGAAGGACATGACACTTTGTACCTTGTACTTTTGTCTATTTTCACTTTGACTTTGGTTAAAGTGAAATTTGGTCACTTTTGGCCTAAAGTGACTATTAATTCACAAAGGGGTGAATTTGGAGACATAAAGTAGACATAGGAAACTGAACCCAAAGTGGGTTTATGATTTAGATATGAATGGGGAGATCTCAACCATTGATTATATGGGAGATGAGATGATCTCCACCATTCATGATCTAGGTTTCCTTTTGCTTGTCTAAGAGGGGCGCAAAGGTCAAAGGAGGGGTGCATTCTTCACTTAGTGTTTTTCTTGTTGAGAGAGGAGCACTTTGGAGATGGAAATGAGGTATTTTTCATGAGGATGCTTGAGGGAAGTCGCTAGCTTTCATTATTGGAGGATTGGAGCTTCTTGCTTCATTTATTTCTTGGAGCTATTCTACTTCAGAGAGGGGCGCATTAGCTTTGGAGGTTGATTCATTCCTGGTAGGATATCTAGCCATCAGATTGTAGTGAGGTTAGTTTCAGAGTGAGTACATCTACTGGAGCTTCATTCCTATGGAAGGGTTTTCAAATCTGACATCACAATTGGCAGTTGGAGCAGATTCAGTGGTTCTTGCAGTTTGCATGAGGGGCGCACCATTTTGGGGTGCATATGTTGATGTAGATCTTGTATTTCAATTCAGATGGAGTTGCTATTGTATTAGGTTCTTCCATATATTGTGTTTATTGTAACCCTTCTTTTGCTTTTCCTCATATATACATTCAGATTCCAAACTGGTTTTCCCCGGGGGGGTTTTGTCCAGGGTCATGTTGACCAAAAACACCTGTGTCTACAAATACATGTATTAGTTCTTAGATCTGTTCATTTTCAGTAGTAAATGATGTTTAGGTGTGTTATGTTTATTTTGAGATGCATGTACTAATTTGTGGTGACAAAAATGACATGCTAGAGCACCCAAAATTGAGAGCATAACTGTAACAAATCAACAAAGTGTATTTGGATTGTTGGATGTTATAAAACAACAGAAAAATAATTAATTTAAAGTTGAAAATTAGAGCCTTTCTTTGGTCAAAGACAGACCAAGAAGGCAAGCTGATAGGACCTAGAATTTTCACATGGTATCAGAGCTTCGGTGGCTGATTTTTTGGACAGTTGGGACAGCATTTTGAGTGGCTGTCATATACTTCTTTCTGGCAGATTTTGAGGATAGCCATTGACTCATTCAGTGGTTGTTAGAGGTTAGAATTTTTCAAAGGGTTATTGGGAAGTTTGGACACTTGGAGATCAGTCTCTTTTCACACCTACGCAGTAGGAGTGAGGCTGATTTTTGTGACCTCTTTTCACACCTATTTTGTTGGGAGTGAGGTTAGATTACATTGTCTCTTTTCACACCTGTGGTGACAGGAGTGAGACAGTGTTTTCCTTGGCAGTGTGAGCATCAGTTGGGGATTGCAGATTGGCAGAGATGTCAGCATCTCATATGCGAGTTGAGGACAGGCTAGCTGGGGCTAGCAATTGGTCGCCTTGGAAGGTGAGGATGATCTTCGTCTTGGAGGAACTCGAGCTATGGGATATAGTTGAGGCAACTGTTCCCCCCATTCTTGTCACTGCTCCCGTCTTGGTAGCATAGTTCAGGAAAAGGAATAACAAGGTGAAGAGGACTATTTGTGACGCAGTCTGGGATCACATTATACCCCATTTGATGGGGAAGGCTTGTGCATATGAGATGTGTTCATCTTTATGCAAGATGTATGAGAGCTCCAATGAGAACCAGAAGATGGTTCTTCATGATCGACTCAAGGGCATTCGCATGCTCAAGGATGAGTCGGTAACTTCATTTCTTGGAAGATACACTCAGATTAGAGAGGAGCTTGGAGTCGTCGGCGAGGTTGTTGACCCTAACTCTTTGGTGAGGAAAGATATGAATAGCTTCACCAAACCATGGGGTCCATTTGTACATGGCATAGTTGTCAGAGAGGTCATGCCTACATGGGAGAGGATGTGGGATGACTTTGTCGAGGAGGAGATCAGATTAGCATCAGAGGCTTCTGGACAGAGGCAACATCAGCAACAGTAGATTGGTCAGGGTGAGAAGGAACTTGCTCTTTGGACAAAGGGTAAGAAGAAGGCCGACCAAGGTGGTTGGCAAGGTCCCAAGTTTGGGGGCCGACCACAGAGGAGTGGAGGAGTAGAGAGCAGCAGTGGTCAGGGCAATTGTCAGGGTAGAGATATGAGCAAAGTGAAGTGCTTTGTTTGTAAGAAGTTTGGGCACTATGCTGGACAGTGTCCGAACATGAAGAAGAAGAAAGGTGGTACAACATCTACAACAGAGGAGGTAGACTTCTAGACACAGTTTCAGAGAGAGTGTGATTTTCACACATGTTGTAGTTCAGTTGAGACATCACCATGTATCTGGTGTATTGATAGCTGGGCATTGAGCCATATGACTGGAGTTCGAGAGCATTTTTCTGATCTAAAAGACCCTGAGGTCAGGATAGATATTTCTCTTAGAGATGACAGAGTAGTCATAGTTGTTGGGATTGGCACAGTTGCTTTTAGGAGAGAGAGTTTTCCACCTATATCATTTGTTGAAGTTCTTTTCATCCCTGGGATGAAGAAGAACTTGATTTCAATTTCCACCCTCTAGGATAGAGGTCTTGAGGTGACATTCAGAGGCACCAAGGTACTAATTTATCCTTGGGGGTCTTCACTAGACTTAGGACAGGTGATTGGAGTAAGATATGGGGATCTATATAGATTACTTTTTCAACCACTTCTTGCATTGGTGGCTAGTAGCGACAACAGTAGACAGTTGTATGAGTTATGGCATCGTAGGATGGCCCACCTACATCATGGGGCTCTTGGAGGATTGAGAGAGGTTGTGACCGGAGTGCCATAGATCAACATAGAGCATCAGGATGTTTGAAGAGGGTGTGTGTTTGGAAATTTTGCTAAGGCATCGTTCCCCAGCAGTGACACCAGGTCAACTGGGATATTGGATTTACACAAAAATGTGTGTGGGCCCATGACTCAGAAGTCCTTGAGTGGTTGTGAGTATTATATCACATTCATTGATGACTACTCAAGGAATACTTGGATCTATTTCCTGAAGGCCAAGAGTGAGGTATTCATACGGTTCCAAGAGTTTAGAGCTCTTGTGGAGAACTAGTCGGGAAAAAGGATAAAAGTCTTGTGATTGGATAATGGGGGAGAGTATTCCTCGAGATAGTTTGTAGACTTATGTGCATAGCATGGAATTAGGAGACAAATGACCATACCTTACAACCCCCAATAGAATAGGGTTTTCGAGAGGAAGAACCAGGCCACTACTGGTGAAACGAGATCCATGCTGCATGATCAGAGTTTGCCTTTGTATTTGTGGGCAGAGGCATGTGCTACTACAGTTTATCTGCAGAACAGGAGCCCCCATAGGATTTTTGGGAAGATGACTCTTGAGGAGGCCTTCACTGATAGGATACCCGATGTTGAGCACATCAGGATATTTGGGTGCTCTATTTTCTCTCATGTCCCCTCAGAGAGGAGGACAAAGCTAGACCCCACAGCCCAACAGGGGATTCTAGTTGGATACTCAGAGGTGTCGAAATCCTATCGCATCTAAATTCTACCACTTAGGAAAGTTGTGGTGAGCAAAGATGTTATATTTTAGGAGGATAGGGCTTTTGCGAGATCTCTTGAGTCGAGAGTTGGAGTTGAGGATGATGCAGAGTTGCCAGTTGCAGTCTCAGAGGGAGTACAACCTCAGTCGTCAGGTACACCAATATCAGGGTTGACAGGGTCACCATGCACAGCTTCAGGGTCACATTCAGAGCATGTTTATTCAGATGGGGCACAAACTTCAGAGGGAGTATAGAATTTAGGATCGTAGAGTGTTGAGGTGAGTCTTGAGGCCATTACTCTTGGGTAGAGAGACCTTGTTTCTCCATTGACCAATTCAGGGAAGAGGAGACCTAGATGGTTTCAGGAGACCCTAAAGGAGGCCAGTGAGAATGTAGGGGAGCCCAACAGCCAGATCAGAGAGAGCAAGCCACCAATCAGATTGGTATCATATTTGGCATTAGTGACGAGTATCAGGGATACGGAGCCACAGACTTTTACGCAGGTAGTGGACCATCAAGTCTGGAGAGAGGGCATGGTCGAGGAGTATGACTCCATTGTGTGCAATGATGTCTGGGATGTGGTTCCGAGGCCAGTCAGGAAGTTAGTTGTGACTTCCAGGTGGTTGTACAAGAC
This sequence comes from Picea abies, assembly GCA_900067695.1. Classification (NCBI taxonomy): domain Eukaryota; kingdom Viridiplantae; phylum Streptophyta; class Pinopsida; order Pinales; family Pinaceae; genus Picea; species Picea abies. The sequence continues at coordinate 1,407 of CBVK0101962992.1, read as the reverse complement.
CAATATTGTTGCAGATGGCAGCGTGGAGAAACACAAGGCCTGTTTTGTGGCATGAGGCTTCTAACAGATTGAGGGAGTTGACTATGATGAGACTTTCACACTAGTTGCGAGATACACTTCTATCAGGACTATCATTGCCATTACAGTAGAGATGGGTTGGTGCATTCATCATATGGATGTGAAAATCGCATTTCTGAATGGCTTTATTGAGGAGGTGTACATAGAGCAGCCACAGGATTTTAAGGTGAGTGATAGGGAGACTCACATGTGTCTTCTAAGGAAGGCACTATATGGTCTGAAGCAAGCTCCCCGAGCTTGGTATTCACAGATTGATACTTATTTTCTTCAGATGGGCTTCGAGAACAGCGATGCTGATCCGAACCTTTATTTCATCATTAACGGTGAGGACACACCCATTCTCATTTTGTATGTGGACGATATATTCATTACTGGAGCCGAGGATCTCATAGTTGAGTGCAAGTTGTGACTTGCATCAGAGTTTGAGATGAGTGATATCGGATTGATGCACTACTTTCTGGGTATGGAGGTATGGCAGGAGGAGGGTCACATATTTCTTAGGCAAGGGAAGTATGCAATAGATATTTTGAGCAGGTTTTAGATGGAGAATTGTAGACCCATGTCTACACCTATAATCACCAACTGGAAGAAGATTAGTGCTTCAAATAGCCAGTTGGTGGATGCCACAGTATACAGGAAGTTGATCGGTTCACTGATGTATCTGGTTAACACTAGAACAGATATATGTTTTACGGTGAACACACTCAGCCAGTACATGGTTGAGTCGAGGAGTGTTCACATGGTTGGGGAAAAACACATTTTAAGATATGTTGCTGGGATAGTGGACTATAGCCTAGACTATGTCCGAGGATATGGAGTCAGTTTGGTTGGCTATACAGATTCAGACTGGGCAAGATGTGCTGCTGACAGGAAAAGAACCTCAGGGTGTTGCTTCAGCTTGGGGTCAGGACTTGTTTCTTGGTTCAGCCGGAAGCAGAAGTCAGTTGCTTTTAGTTCGACCGAGGTAGAGTATATGGTGGCCAGTCAGGCTAGTTGCGAGGCCATTTGGCTTCGTAAGATGCTGGTTGGTTTATTTGGTTAGGAGATTTCACCGACTGTCATTCACTGTGATAATCAGAGTTGTATCAAACTCTCCGAGAATCCAGTGTTTCATGACCGGTCAAAGCATATTGAGATCAAGTACCTCTTAATTCGTGACTAGGTTCAAAGAGGGGCAGTTCAGTTGTAGTATATATCTACATATGAGCAGGTAGCAGATATTCTCACTAAGGCCTTGCCACGGGGCAAGCATGTCTTCTTCAGAGACAAGATGGGCTTGGTGAGGAACACCTTCCTTTGTAAGAGGGAGTGTTGAGATTTGTACCTTGG
>CBVK0101962990.1:0-13141 GCA_900067695.1 Picea abies | reverse complement strand
AGGTTCACACGTGGGGGTAAATACCTCCCGCAGCTACCATAATATTAACAAATTGAACGTACCACATCATTGTAGAGTTCTACTATTTGGGATGCAAGAGAATCAATACCATGTTTGAGAAATTCAGCTTGGAGGCCTTCCCCATCAATTGCTCAACTAGTGCTCAAGGCTTGAATAGATTTCTCAATATCTCTCGAGCAAGTGGAATGAGGTCGGGAAAAGGGAAAAATAATAGGGGGTTTAGTTGGTAGGTCATAAAGGGATGTAACATGTGAAATCCAAAATTGGTAATCATTGTTAGATGGAAGAAGGGATTTCTTAGGGAATAAGGTACCCCAAATGGTTTTAGGGGAAGTATGGAGGGCTAAGACAAGTTCAAATCTTCTTGAAGGAAGAAAGCCTTGTTTCCTTCATCAAAGGAGATGTCGATACTCATGTCGTGTGAATGGAATGGAGGGTGGGCCGAGAGTGGGGAAGATATTTGTGCAATTACCTTGGGGGAACATAGGTTTGTTTTAGTGGATGGTATGGGGATAGGAGTCCAGGGAAACTTCCAAAAGGCCATGGTTATATTAAGGGAAGAAAAGTGTGTGAAATGGTAGCTGAAGCTGCTGAGAGTATATCAAAATTAATCATAGTATGTGGGTTGTCAAAGTGAACTAGGAGATGGGAAGGGGGTTGTTTAGTAGGGTGAATGCTAGGTAAGTATGATCAACAATGGGTAGTTGAGGAGAATATGCGAGATCCTTGTAGAGTTTAGGTGCGGGCATTGAAATGGGTAGCTTCACTCAATTGTGGGTTGGCGTCTATAGAGTTTGGGTGTGGGCCTTGAAATTTCCCAAAGGAAATGATACCCCTTGTTACAACAAAATCTAGCAGCCAAATGATGCAAAGTCCCAAGCATGAAGGGGCTAGTTTGTGCAACTTAGGAAGGCTACCCACTGTCACCTCAATAGCTCTTCCTCTCTCTTTAGGTTGGCTCTTCTCCAACTCAAGGAAGGCTTCCCTAAAAGGTAGGATTCCTAGGCTATAGATTGGGGGCACAAGGTGATTTAATGAAGATTTAGCGTAAGCAAACATATGTTAGTTTTAGTATATGAAATAGGATGGCAATGGAAGTGGAATAAGTAAAAGATAAGAAAATGAAGGACAAATACAAGGAATGAAAAGAGATGGAAGGAAATTGGTGCTTATCAATCATAGGCTAATGGAGTCATAAGGTGTTGGATAAATGAGAGAACTAGTGTGTCACAAACATCTACTTTGAAGCTTGTTTACCAACTTCCACCAATTAATATATGAAGAAACTATTTGATACATTCATCTTTAAGTTGTGTAGTTAAGGTAAAACGAACCTATTGTGATACATTTGAACCTTAAGTATTTGTTGGAAATGTGTGCTAGAAAACTAGTCTTGGAGGGCTAAGATTGCCACTCATCATTCAAATTATAAAGGTGTTGTTTTATCACTGAAATGTGCTTCCAAATCTGCAACTTAGTCGATAGAAGAAAGGAAAACAAGTGTAAAAATAAAACAACAAATAAAGCAAAAGGGAGAATATCCTCAAATTGCTTTATTCCTAGATGAATAAATTCATTACTAAGCCTTTATAAAAGAATGACAACAATAAGAATCTCAAATAACGTGAACAACAAATTCAAGAGCATAAGTAAACCATACGTCAAAATGGATCAACACCTCCCTATTCCATTAATCTTCAAGAACGGTGGTATAAAAAAGTTCCATCAAGCTTCAATTCCTAAGCTTGATACTTCATCACATCTAACTCCTAAATCTCCAATTGCCAATTACCAATGAAATGGAAAGAAACTCCTCTTCATACAAAAAAAGTTTATTGTCTCTCTATTTAACTCCATAACAAGTCAACAAATAGTAAAATACTGGAGTAGTTAGATCCATGGTTGACAATATCAAAGACATGGACGCTAGTCTCTTCAAGAGAGGTCACCCTCATTCAAACTTAGGCAATAATATGCAACAATGACGTCCAAGAGAGGACGCACTATCCAAAAATAGGTATTATACCAAGTCAAATGCTAAATGGGTCCATTGAATTCACCCTTCAAGAGTGGATGCATGCAATATATAATAAAATACTCTTCAATCTTGGAGGATGTGCTCAAGGGTCCACCTAGAAGGGTTCACAAAGTGCACCCTCCAAGGTGCATGAGAGATTTAACGATAAAATATTCCTCCTAGAAGAATGCTCGATAACCAACCTCCAAAAATAGAATGCGGTTCACAAGATGCATGCAACCAATCCACATGTGCAACTCCCAAGGTGACCAACTCCATGGATGAATGTGCAAGATGAAGTAGTCAATCGGTAGCCCAAAATAGTAAGTGGGCAACCTCCAATAAAACACATCTAGGGAGATAAGGGCGAATTAGGGTTTTGACCATGTCAAATATCCATTAAATAAATACGTATACACCTCCTAGAATAGCAAGAAGTGTCTCCACAAGTTTGCCCTCCGAGGATATGCCCAAATATAATAATATGACCAAGCAAATGCATGTAATGTGCCACACATGTGGCCCTCCAAGTACGCCATTGCCTCCCAATAAAAGCCTCCATAACCACCTCTGACTAACCCCTTAAAGTATGAAAAGGAAGCCAGTGAACCATTGAACAATTGAATCAACCTCCATGTGTGCCAATGTCCCATAGTCCCCCTCCAATTAGTCACCAACAAATTAAATCACCATGAACATGTGTGCCAATGAGGGGTGCACTCTAATAAAGTGTCGTACTTTGTAAATAAAAGATATTCTCCCTAGCAAAATCCCACCATGATAACAACAAAACATAAAGGCCAGCCTAAGGTGCACCACCACCAAGGGATTATTACATCAAAAGTCATCATCCAACCTTAGGAAAAAGGTTAGATTACACCATCAAATCATATGTAGTACTCCCCCTCTAACTCAAACTTAGGAAATAACACGTCAACGAGACCCCCCTCTAACTCAAACTTAGGAAATAACACATCAATGAGGGTACTGACATCATTAAACACATTTCCACCTAGGTGATGTCTAGCAAATGTTACATCACTAAATTATATCACCTAGAAAAATCCCACAAAGGCAACATGAATTATTCCACCATAACATCATAAGAGAAGGGGACATAACAAAGTGCTAACCCATCCAATCATCAAGTGTGTTCCTAATCACACATCCAACACATGAGGACCATGTAGAACACCCCCTCCTAGTGACACCAACATCATCAACACACCAAGTCACTAGAAAACATCAACATCATGAAACACCTACCTCCTAACATCATTATCCAATCCCTTGGGGGGCTAGAACCATCATCCATATCCAAGATAAGCATATTTTACCAAACCACCATAATCAGATAGTATGCTCCACATTTGTCAAAAGTGAAACTAAAGGTTGATCAACAAGGCAAGCACATGTGAGAAGACTGCCAAATAGCAAGTGCAATCATCCAACCAAGCAGAATTGAGATTCCCCCAAACCAAAGATCTCCATGGAAGCAACAACAAATCTCCATCAATGTGATGAAAATCACAAAGTGCAACCTCATACAATATGAGGTGTAACAATAGGCTCCAAATTGGGGACATGCATTCTTCTTGGGAGTGCATGAGAACCCCTTAAATCTCTGTTTTAACCTATAAAGATGAAATAAGAGGCAAGACCATGTGGCAGGATGAATACATATCAACATTCACAAACACCATATACCCATTCTATTTTTTTATTAGATACATCACAAAGAGTTTAAAATTTGGCTACAACAATGCCAAAAAGATGCATGAAAGTAAACTAATGCTCACATGTTGAGCTTATTCATCCTACATTACTCTAACCTAGGATGAAACAAGAGGGTAAGTGAAATCAAATAGCCAATGCGAGCATCCAACATCTCTTCAATGCCATGGATCCTATCCTTGTGTTTCGTAATGATCCAAAACAAGACTACATCAAATGTTGCATGAATATATTCTGGAATCTTCTTTACAACATGGCTGCAAAAGAAAATTACACCACAAATATGGCAGCCAATACAAAAATATGAAATAGGACATTTTTCAGCACATGTTAATTCAATCCATTGTTGAAGAGCACTGAAATATGCACATGACAGTCCATCATCAACCTCCAAACTGTCAAGTATGGGCCTTCTAAAAGACAATTCTTCAATAAAAACATCATTAGCATCCTCAAGCAAAGAGGATGTGGACTGCTCCAACAAGGAAATATCTTCAACTAAGCATAAGGATGAAGTATCAGATGAAATTTCAGATTTGGAAATAAACTTCTGCTCACAATTGGAAGGTTGGAAATGAATGTCATAAAATCTGCACTCAATATCCTTCTGTCCCATACAATTTCCAGCACTAAAAATATGATTTCCAGTTGAAAAATCACATGCACTTTCACAAAAATTTGAAGAAGATGGTTGAAATTTTCCAGCACTTTGATCACCATTAACATGCTCCAGAAACTGAAAATTTTCTGAATTATACATGGGCAAATATAGTTGTAAATCACCATCATAAATTTCTGCACATGCACCTACTAAACATGGTTGTCTAAGAGGCACATAATTAGCATTTTCCTCCCTAGAATCCTCCCCATCGGTGTCATAGATAGGATTTCCAAAGCATGTCCAATAATCCATCCTCAAACTATGGCTATAAGGCTGAAAATTTTTCTTACTAACTTCAAAAAATTGATTGCCCTCATTCTCATCACATGAAGAAATACATACATCTAACATTTCATCATTATAGAAATGCTTCTCTTGAAACACAACACTCTCCAAATTAACCATTACATTATCAAAATCCCCCTAAACACATTCCCCCCTAGGTGATGTCTAGCAAATGTTACATCATTAAGTTATATTACCTAGAAAAATCCCACAAAGGCAACATGAATCATTCCACCATAGCAACATGATAAGAGAAGGGGACATAACAAAGTGCTAACCCATCCAATCATCAAGTGTGTTCCCCATCACACATCCAAGACATGAGGACCATGTAGAACACCCCCTCCTAGTGACACCAACATCATCAACACACCAAGTCACTAGAAAACATCAACATCATGATAAATCTTGCCAGGGATTGAAATGAGCTGACATCAACATCATGATAAATCTTGCTGGGGATTGAAATGAGCTGCTTCTTGGATCTCAATGCAAGAAGATGTTCCTTGAGGGAGTGTAAGCAAATGATGATGGTGGAGTACACTATCATCCATGCTTGTTCTAGGTTGGTGTCCTTCAAGTAAAGAGTGTCATGGATGAGAGATTGGCCAACCTGTAAATGGTCGGGAGGTGAAGGGAGGCCATGGATCCTGTGGTTAAACTCTTTGGATTATCTAACCCCTTCTTCCTCATATTTTGCCTTACACTGCAATCTCCACAATTGGTGGTGCCTTCTTACCCTTTCACTAATCGAACCCAAGAACATTTTTGCTTAATTTTTTTCAGTATAGATTATTGATGTGTTGCAGTTTATTGTTTAACATTCTTTTTCTGATGCAAAATCCCAGCCTGCTTGCTTTTAAGGTTTGTGATCTTGATCTCTAATTGTTGGGTTTCTCTGGAAAGTGGGGGCCGTTCATTCACAGAAGGCATTTGTTTAAGCTTTTGAGTATTTTTGCTCCAGCTTCAAGTCTTTCTGCTCAAGGCTTGATTATTTCTGTTAGAGCCTTGCAATCTTGAATCTTGCTCAATCAAGCGTGTTCTCAATTTTGAATTTAGTGTATCTTGTTCTGAAATATGTGCCTGTTCATGCTTTGAAATCCTTGAATTGTGGTCAGTCCAATGTGTTTTCAAATCTGCAGTCTAGACATCTTGATCTGAGTTTGTGCCTGTAGAGCCTTCACAACCTCTAATAGACCAATGCACACATTTTTTCAGTTCTGTCATATGACTTGAAAGTCGTTGAAAATGCAGACTTGAAGGTTTAGTTTGTAACTTGGAACTTCCAGTTTTAGCATTGAATGTATGTTTCTTGTCCATACCTACTAACAAAGCTACTTATAAGCTCCATGGAAATGTGGAATTATAAAAACAAGTGCATGAGAAGAATGTGTAAAATTTAAACTACGAATGATGACCCATGTTGGACATAATTATTCATCTTCTTGAAATTGAATGACTACAAGCAAATTCAATCTGGATGCCTAGCAAAGCCATATGAGCATCCATTGATAATAATAATGGCTGCCTGCGTATCTTTTGTGGATTTGATAAGCAAATTCTTTACAAGAAAGAAATTCTTGCTGTATCTTTCTCATCCTTGCCGTTGCAAAGTCATGGAATATACAATGCATGAGAAAGAAGGAATTAAAGAACACTATAAGGGAAGGGAGTATAGACATCAAGCTCTTAAATTGTGAAGGTAAGCTGAGGACATGTCATAAAGAAAGTAGTAGCATGCTTAGGTTTGAATGGGCATCTAATAAAAATTCTGGGACAATTGAGACTATTATACAAGAGAACATGGGTAATTATACTTGTAGCATAGGTTTGGGAAACCCTATAATAACAAGGCAAAGGTTATCGGTCCATATTCCAAGGTGTTTTAATTTGCTTGGAGAAAAGAATTACTAACCTTCAAGTATAAGCAGACAATGACAATTGTAGTTTTGTTAAAATGGGAGAATAAAATGTCAATATAAGGATGAATGACAATAATTTGGAAGGATTATTCATGTATGTGGAGGGTTTCTTTGACAATGAATCTGAAGCAGACTGAATTAAGAGCAAAAATACATGAAGTTAAGAACTAGGATAATGGGAGAGAAATTATATACAAAAATTTGCAATAGCTAGCACAAAGCCCCGAAAAGCTAGAGAAGGATACCCTCCCCTTATGTGGGTCATACTTTCATTAGCTAAGTTGTTGAAATTACTGTTAGATTCCCCCTTTCCTTTTCCCTAACATGAATGTACTTATGGAAAACAGACGCATCTTTGTGTCTACTGACTTTCATGTTGTTGGACACTTGGTCCCTATTGTATCATCATAATAAGACATACACCCCCAATTGTAATGCACAATTAGTTTTAAATATTCATAAGATTCTTCATCCTACAATAGCTAGGATATGTTGAGAACAATTGCTGTCATCACTTTTCCTTTGTTGTATAAGTATATTAAACCAATTTTGAGGTATGACACTTTAGTATACATTCTCTTTCTCTGTGTTGAGACCTCTGTTTGATCTCCGTTTTTTCTTCATATGCACGTTCTCACATTGCCATCAAAAACTACATTTAGTTGCATATCACACCTTTTCTTTTTTAAATGGTTCAGGCAAGGGATACCTGTGACCATTGATTCTCCGTATGACTCTTTTAGGCAGGCCTTCAGAAACCATTGATAGATTGCCATTGATAGAAACCATTGTTACACAACTTTATTACTTTGTCATATTTACTCTTCCATTTGATTTTGCTTTAGTTTATAGGCATAGATTAGATTAACTTACACACTCCCTTGTAGTTTGCATGTATGTAATTTCCTAGTTTTCCCTTCCATGAACAGTAATAGTAATACATTTTCATTGTCTTTCTTGGTACTCCTGAGATTTCCTTTGAAAGGAGTCCACTTATAATGGCATCAAAGCTAGAATCCACTTTGTTCTTCGTAGTAGATCAGCTGTTTGACAATCTTACCCTGTTTTAGTTAGAAAAAGCCCTTGGAACCAGGACAGATTTGCTGCACAACAATGTCAATGTTGGTGTCTTAATGATGTTTCTATGCATTTAAGAATAAAGACAGAAAAGCCTGCAATTGTCTTTTCTTTGTGGCATTGCTAACGTTTTAACTTCTGTGCTATGGCAAAGGTGAGCTATCTGACTTGTGTTTCTTAAATATTCTATTTTCAGGGAGGCCGTTGTGGTATTTATGGAGCCAATTGCCCTGAATGGATTATGAGCATGGAGGTATTGCATGATCTTAGTATAGGAATATTCAGTTATGGTTGCGTTTGAAAATCATTAGTGAATGCAATTTTAAATCGGAACCTAACTGCACATAATGGATTGTGATTGAGAAATAGTTTTGCATCTGATCCATGTGGTAATCAGTTGCAATATGTTTTTCTGAATTTTTTTACAGGCTTGTAATGGCCATGGAATCTATTGCGTTCCTTTGTACGATACTCTTGGTATGTACTTTTCTTCAACAATATTGATGATTCCAATCCCACAGTAATTTTCATCACTGCCGTGGGGATGTTTTGCAAGCTGTTATTCCTGTTTTTACTAAATATTGCTAGTCATCAGTATAATTTTAGTTTGGTTCATACTCTTATCAGGCATCAATCACTGTTGATAAAATTTGTTTGGAATATTTGATCTGCTGCGACGAGGCAATAAATGTATGAGAACACAGTTAATTTTGGCAGAGAAATTAGTAATAATAACAATAATCTATTTTTAAGGTCACGGTGAGACCCCCTTGTTTGTGGGACAAGGGACCCCCTCCGCACAGCGATTTGACTGCTGATGTTGACGGAGGTATACATACCCTACCCCCTTCTGGATTTGAACCTGTGACCTCCAAGGAGGAAACAAATGTTATTAACCATTAGGCCCACTCAGGTTGTATGAGTTATAGGTTACCATGAGTTACAGGATCAATTATAACTGGATTACTACCGAGAATGGGTTACCATCATGCCATCACCGATAATTTGTCCCCACTGATTACCACCAAACTGTTATTGGACCACTGAATGGATGATAAGCATCATAAATTAGAATGTTATTCTAATGGTTATGCATGATAGTTTTGTCAATGGTTAGGAAGTAATTATGGTTTCAAACATAGACAAGATAAGATGAGATAATTTTATTAATGTCCACAAAAATGATAGGTCAATGGGGACTAGATATTACAATCAGTATCCACTAAACAGTGCATTCCTAGAGCTAAAATGTTATCAAAATACAAGAGAGATATAACTAACAGTAAAAGAAAGCTAACTTGCATGAAACTTGGAAATTAGTATGGCTTTTGGAAATGGGAATTCTTTGGAAATTTTAACCCCCCAAACGAGTATGCTGAGGAAATGTGGTATACAAAAATCACTATATATATGTATGTATGTATGTATATATTGTTTTTCCAAGGAAAACCTTGTGGGGAAACCCAAGAGCTTCTTCGCCACATTCGTGAATGGCATCCTTTGTAAACTTGTGGGCGTAGACTAGTGCACCTCACCTAAGGGGAGTCAAACGGGATACTTTTGGCATGGAACTAGCCAAATGCCCAACAACATTGGCGATAGTTGGTTGACTAAACCCCTAGGGCTAAAAATGTTTGGAAACATCTTGTCCCGCCCTCAAGCACTTAGCAAGAGCGAGATTGGTGCCTTGCCATCCCTAATCAGCCCACAAGGGCATACGTGTCACAAGCTGGATTTAAACCTGGATGGGGAGAATAACAACTTCTCCTTAACCACTCTAGCTAGACTCAATTGACTAAATGTTTGGAACACTTCATCCCAACCTCATATAAATTGAGGGCTATGCCCCTTACTTGCACCTCACATGTGTTTCAAAATGGGATTAAAGACCTCCTTGCTTTCTTGTCGGAGCAAACCTTATTGAGATTTGAACTCGAGCAGGGGAAGAATCCTCTTGCTTTCCCCTCACACCACATGCTTATGTGCAAACATGCTTGGAAACATCTCATCCCACCTTCTAGCACTTAAGGGAGAGTGAGATTGTTGGTAATTTTCCAACCATAATTGGCCCCCGGGAGGGGAAAACATGTCACAAGTGGGATTTGAGCCAGGGTGGGGAGGATAACATCTTCTCCTCTTAACCATCGGAGCTAGAACCAATTGACTAAATGTTTGGAAACATCTTGTCCCACCCTCAAGTGCTTAAGTGAGAGTGAGATCATTGGCACCTTGCCAGCTCCAATCGGTCCACAAGGGGCAACCATGTCATAAGCGGGAGTTGAACTTGAACCTAGGTGGTGAGGATAACTTCTCCTCTTAACCAACCAAGCTAGACTTAATTCACACACACACACATAGACTAGTGCAACTCACCTAGGGGGATTCAAACAGGGTACTTGTTGATATAGAACTAGCCATCTGCCCAACAACATTGGCAACAATTGGTTGAACTAACCCCTTGAGCTTATACATGCAAGATAATGTGTTATTTAAAAAATAAGATTATATAATCTTATATTTTTAAATAACACATTATCTTGCATATCATATATATCTTATTTTTTTAAATGACATTTTAGAAGGAAATCCATGTCTATATTAACTCTTGTAGATTATTACATTATGAAAAAATCCAAAAGCAACTTTTATAGATGAGGCTATACATCCAGAATCGCCCTTTAGAGATGAGGCCATACATTTAAAATCAACCTTTATATATGAGGCTAATTTTGCCAAAATATAACAGATAAAGCCTAATACATATCCATCTCATCTTCATCATCACCAACAAAAATAGAACAAGATGCTTATTCAACATTGGATTATCGATTGAAAGAAGAGGAAGTTCCACTTGCACCTACATCACCATTAATATTAAGAGCAACAAGAGAGTTCCAAGTTTGAGGATTCTAGATCCACATCCCAATCTTTATGAGGCTCACTTGTATATTCTTCACCCCTATAAGATACAAGGCGTAGGTTCAAATGCACATATCCTCACCTTTTTTGATCTCATCCTGTTGCATTTCACAGAATGAATGAAACCATAGGTTCTCTAGTTCTTTTTTTGTTAATGAAGAGCTTGCCACTTGTGTGAGAGAATATGAGCAGCAAAGTTTTGCAAATATACACCATTTGCCCCATGACGAGTCCTCCATTAGCTACCTCTCTATCCTTATGTGGGGCCTTCTTCTTCCCATTGCTTTGAGTAATGAGGTTTCATCATACAATTTTGGATTTAAAGCATGTTCCAAAGTATGCAATGGAGTGTGGAAACCATTCCACCTTTGAACAATGATGGGCCTTACAAGCTTTGCAAAATTAACATCAACAAAATAAGAGAGGGAGCCTCTTGTGAAATAATTTCCATAGTTTTCTCAAGCATGTTATCCATGCCATTGTAAATCTCTCCCGAATGTTTGTCTGTGTCTATGTGTTGAAGAAGCTCAAATTCAGGGAATGTGAACTTGAGCAAGAAATTTGTTTAGCGCCACCAATCTTCATCAATCAATAACCTTCTTACCATATGCCCCCTCTCTGAATCTGCTTGTTTCCACTTAGCACAAGGGGACACAACATGATGAAGTTTGAGGCATATCTTGTCTCAACAACTTGCAACAACTCCAATTTGGAGTATTCTCTATATATTGCTTGAGATTGATGGTGATTGGTGATGAATGTTATGATGTCCCTAGTGAGGATGGTGTTTGGTGATAAATTGAAAGAGAAGTACAAGAGCTTAAAAAACCTTACAAGGCGTGAGGCCCTAGCTCTACATCAACATCATAAGTTGAAATAAAAGTAGAGGAAGAGGAGGGGAAGAGGCTTCCTTGCTATCATCAATGATTGTGAAGGGGTTTATACAAAGCTTCACGATGTCTATGGAAGAGTGCCTAGAGTTGAGGGGACTTGTTTGTTCAATCTTGGGAGCAATAGTGGGGTGAGAAGAGAAGAGAGAACATCGAGAAGACTTGTCTCTCCTAAATGTTTAGATTTATAAGGGTCAACAAAAGAATTGATGGAACCATATCTCACCTAAGTTTCGAAATAGTCTCCACACAAGTGTGCTAGAGAGAGATAGGTCTAGTGTGCTAGAGAGAGTGCAAAAACCAAGGATACGTGTTGAAAAACAAAAATACACAAATGTGCCTTAGGGAAAGATGATAATCACAAGAGAGAACACCATAATTAAATTCCCTTAGGGGCTTATACCACTTTGTATTTCATATCAAGATCATAAGATGAAGTAATACAAAAGAGAGCTTGATTTGTGTATTTATACACAACTCAAGTGAGGTGTCCCTTCAAGAGGGGTTATGGGTTGTTCGACAACACAAGTATTCCAATAGAGGACGAACACCTTCAATAACCACTCACACAACCAAATCAAAGATCAATACGTCGATGCTTTCACGTGGTAAAACCCTAGGGGGAAACATCCACGACCCCATCTAATGTGGCCACTTGGAGCAATTTATTAATGCAAAAGAAAAATATTGCAACGAGATTTACAAGAGAGTTTCTCACAATCGATCATCAACAAATAACCCTCCATGTTCTTTAAATAGAGATCATGGACCAATCGGGTGTTAAGCCATGGATCAATGTAGTCATTAAGATCAAGGACAATATGAACTGTCAGATCACTCTATGTCGGGAACATATTGTGATTGCTGGATTTCCTAACTACAAATGCATACTAAAGAAACACACTAAGAAATAGACTTTTACCTAANNACTACAAATGCATACTAAAGAAACACACTAAGAAATAGACTTTTACCTAACGACACATTAGACCAAGTTGACCTTAAATAACTCCTCCTAAGTGTCTAAATATCCTAACACCCCCCCCCCGGAAGGAGGCATTAGAGCCTATCCCCCCTTAATGACAACTTTCTGAACTCCTAACATAGATCGAAGTTTGGAGAACTTCGCGTCTGTAAGAGACTTTGTGAAAATGTCTGCAACTTGATCTTCTGTAGGGAGAAAGAGCACTTCAATAACTCGATCACGAATAAGATTTCTGATGAAGTGCATGTGTAGCTCGATGTGTTTGTTGCGTTGATGCTTGGTGGCACTCTGATTGTTGCACCAGAGGGTGGTCGGATGCTGCTGCTGGAATCCAAACTTTGAAAGGATTTGTTGAAGCCATAAGGCTTTTTGGCTTGCATTAACCGTTGCTTGGTACTCTACCTCTGCTGAAGAAAGAGCAATAGCCTGTTGTTTCTTACAGGCCCAAATGATAGGTTGTGAACCAAGGATGAAAACATAACCTGCAGTAGAATTTCTATCATCAGAATCGCCGACCCAATCTGAATCGGTGAAACCAACCAATAAAGGAGTCCCCCCTAAACTATAATATATCCTGAACCGACTTGTACCCCAGACATACCAAAGTATTCTTTTAGCTGCTTTCCAATG
>CBVK0101962988.1:0-15689 GCA_900067695.1 Picea abies | reverse complement strand
TGAGGGATTTCACCATAAGGGGACCACTTTGGAGTTCATCCATTTGTGCACCTTATCAGTCATGATAAGACAATATTGAGAGTATGGGTCATCCAACCATTATTCTAGGATAACTCAATGCACAAAGCATCTTCCCATGAGAGCTTTCACCATAAGGGGACCACTTTGGAGTTCATCCATTTGTGAAACTTATCAATCATGATAAAACAATAATGATTCATTTATACATTTTTCCAACAATGTATCATATACCAATGAAACCACATCGATCCATCTTCATCATGTATCAATGGCAACTCATTGATCCATCTTCATCATATCAATGAAAACTCATTGATCCATCTTCATCTATGCATTCTCATTGTTTTTCTACTTATATGTTTAGTATAATGCACTCATTAATTATCAATCTGGGATTCGTAATCAACAGATTTACAAGACACTAGTAAGAAAGATAATTTCTAATGTCACGAGTATAGAATCAAACTAGATTATGTATGCTGCAAACAAATCAAAATAACAAACTACAATGTACTTTGGTTGTCTCTCACAGAGAGGCTATCTATTCCATTATGGCACATGCAAGTATGAGATGGAATTGGTTTGATAGATCAACTCTGATGTCTAACCCAGAAAACTAACTATGCAATCCACACTTTCTGAAAGGAAATCACACATCAATCAACATAGCATGGGTAGTTCAATGGTCAATATGTTGGCTCTGTTGTGGTTCACAATGAACTTCACTAGTTCTTATCCAAGTAGTTTTGACTATTGCTACCAACATCTATGATCACTCAAGGAAATCAAATTCATGAGAATAGAAATAGGGCATATGCAAAAACAGAGCAATTAAAGATCTCTATGCAATTATAGAATGGAAATCTTAATCTAATCTGTACTGCTATCATCTAACAAAGTTGAAGCTTTAGCTAATTCAATGTTTATACTACTAAAAACAAATACTAATGTTAATATACAAAGAGGCTAACCTTTGTTGGGCGGTGGGCCCTTGCTGCTTCAACAGGTCAGCTATTGAAGTCTATAGGAAGCTTGCTTTCGACACACACATTACTCTCACTCACATTTCAAAGCATAAAATCAAAACTCATGTTAACAACTCAACTCATACTTAATCATAGATAATCAGAACACGGAGATACATGACATTCTATTAATCTTTACTCAAAAAATGTTTAGTACCATCACATGCAGCTTCACATATTGGCAATATGCTAATTCTCCTACTCCCTCTACCATCCTTGCCACGACTATTTAATAGTCTGAATCATGAAACACAAGGAGGCAAAGTGATTTGCAAATCAATCAGTTATTAATTTTAATCATTCGATTACATCTTTAGCTTCACACTCATGACACGAAGTGCATGAGGATGAGGAAATTAACAAACTATTCTTATCATAGCCTTGCTAAAACAAATAGACGTCCACCAATTGACTTAGGCGAGATATGGCACTTAACTTAGTGCATAGGCTCTTCCATATTAGTATCAAATCATAATAGGCAGATGGTACCGGATCACAATAGGGCAAAAAAGGTGGTATTGGATCATAACAGAGCGTGGCCATTGGTACCAGATCATAATAGTGCATGTTGGTACCGGATTCGCAACATATGCTATTTTAGTACCGGATGCGCTTAGTACTGGATTCAGACAGCAACAGTCTTGGCACGTAGGTACCGGATGGCTTAGCTGTTATAGGAACGCTAGACATCTAGAGGTCAAAGATTCACATATGACAAATCAAGCATTAGTACATAAAATATTTAATTCCTTAACTCAATAAACCACAAAATGCATGAATTAACCATACTTTACCTTATGACCTTATTACTGGCAATTGGTAGCGTTCTTGTCATTCACTCAAGCTTTAGGTAGGCCAAAAAGGTATAGGTGAAGAGTATAATAGGGTAATGGGGATTTCAATTTCAGGTCTCAACATTCCCCCATACCAAAATCATTGCATGTCCTCATGCAATTCAAAACAAAACCCAAAATTTTGCAAAACTTGAGACTATGTTCTTTACTTTGGTGGATCAATGATATTGATGGCTGAAGCCTCTTCTCTCAACTCCCTTTTGATGACCCTAACGTATTGTAGGAGTCGTAATACCTTCTTGAGCTTGTTAGAAGTCTCTTCATGGTCATCTTGAATTTGTTGGTTGGTTGCTTTCAATTGCTCATTTTCTTTCTTGATATGTCTGTCCAAGAGTTGATATTCCTTCACTTCCTGTTGGAGTTCTTGATTTTTCTTTTGCAATTCCCCAATCCTTTTCTTCATTTATTCTTTTGTCAAGTTCTTTGTTGATTCTACCATTGTTGGCTGGGTGCATTCCCTTTACTCGACTTCCTCCCTCATCCCACATAAAGTAATAGTGTCTTGCTCCTCGGTCAAACTAGGGATGTCATCTTGGATTGGTAAATCCTCAGAAGGGGAAGTATGGTCGATTGGATCTTCTGGTGTATGAGGACTGACTATTATTTTTCCCTTCCTTTCCATGCAACTTGTAGTTCTTTTACAAGGAGGTACCGTATCAGGGATGCTCACAGGCTTCCTTTTCTTCTTCTCTAATTGTGAAATGGTGATAGGGGGTTGTGCCACATACTGTTTACCTTTAGTTTCTGAGCTATGGTTCCCTTTCTTCATCATTTTTGTCTGATGGCCCTCTTTCTCAACTTCCACCGTTGAAGTCTCCTCAACTAATTTATTTTTACCTTTTGATTCAAAGCTTTTATAAGTCTTGTTAACTATGGAAGAGGACCCTTCTTTTTCATGTTGTCTCACTACCCTAGATGATGGTGGAGTTGTCTTATCCTTCTTGTTCTTTTTCTCTTGGGGTTCCTTACTTTTCTTTGGAGCATGTTGGGTTTCTTCCACAGATTTTTTTTCTGTGGGAAGGTGTTGTGTGATAAGGGTTTTCCAACTAATCCTCTGTTTCCTAAGCTCATGTAAAACTAGCATTTTAATGAGACCCTGATGGTAAATGCTAGTCTTCTCTACTTTGGAGATGGATTTAACACCTCTTACCATTTTATTCAAACTCATCCATATAAAATATGGAAAATCGATTTTAGGGCCTCCTTCAAAATGAAATAGGAGCCTAAGATGATAGATGAAGGTCATGACATACCTTCCTTCACAGGTGACAAATCGTTGAAGATTGGTAATCATTGAATGGTATTCTTCTTTGATGTAGCTCCTAGGGATCCCCTTCTTCCAGTCAGGGTGTTGATGATCGGCCTTCAAGAATTGTTGGCACATTTCTTTGTTAATTCCTACACATTTGAAGTATTTAGCTCCCCTGCTTGGTAGTCCCGTGACCTCCCTCAAGGTTGCTTCATTAATTATCAGTTGTAGATTGCCTATTTGTGCAGTCTCTCCATCATAGCTTTGTATAAATTCCTGAGAAATCTTATCGTGCCAGCCTGTAATTTTTTCCAGAAACGGTATCCACCCCAATCTAGCATATTTTTCTTGGCATAATTGGTACTCCTCGGTTTCCCTATAAATTTGGAAAACTAGTTCGTGTCTAGTAACAACCATCATTATAAGTTGAGAAAATGATCTGGCTGTAGAACAAGGGTGTAGTTAATTGATGAAGGGTTTGGTACCAGAAAGGAGCAGCCTCAGGACTGGAGAAAAACTCACGACAGGGGGAAGTATGGTGATGGTGTTGCGAATGGTAAGTTTAAGTGAGGGTACTACAAGGAAAAATTATGACCAAATGAAGCTTATCTGGATGGCTTTGCCACTAGATAAGCCATTTAATTTCTACCCGTTACTGTAATGATGAGGATAAGGCGTCGGGTGTTCAAGGAATCATTTTGGGATAGGTGATTCGAAGTTCGGTTGGTGAAAGTAATGTTGGATCGTGGTTCATGGTATAAGATAGGTTTGTGAATTTTCTTGAGGATGAAATATATTCGTGGCTTATCATTGCTATGCATGTTTCATTTTTTGATATGATTTTTTCCTTTAACCATGTTCAAGAGCTATGAGAGGATTAATTAGGTTTAGGCATATGGGTATGAGGGATAGGTGCATGGGTTTAATACTAAGGTTGTAAGATCTAGTATAGTTTTTCATATTTATTGTAGTTTTATGAGCATAGGAAAATAAATACCATGTTACCTTTGCTTTCACCTTTGTATGATTGATACCCATAGCATGTGTGACTGTTTGTAAATTTTCAAAATTCATCCTTTTAGACTGAAGCTTCTTGAAAACTTGGTACGAGAATGTCCTGTACTTCTGATGTGCTTATCTTCTTTTGTATTTAGTTCTGCAAGGTGATCATGTAAGTCTGGAAAAGAGTTTTGAAGGGGCTCTTTGACCTTTCCCCATGCTGAAGATGTTGTATATCTGTAGGCAACAAGATTCAACATTTGATATCATAATGGAGAAAAGATGACAATAGTAAAATAAATCAACCAAATTTTAGAAGTACAACTTATCACTTATCATATGATCTCATGCCAAAAATGAAATTGCCCCTTTTTTTAATGGATTATTGACAGAGGTAGCATTCAGTAGTGAAACAGGGGAATACATATATGTTTTCACTTCATGCCAAAAATGAATTTACCCTTATTTTAATGGAGTATTGATAGAGGTAGCATTCAACAGTGAACCAGGAGAATACATATATGTTTTCATCTCATGCCAAAAATGAAATTTCCCTTCTTTTAATGGAGTATTGATAGAGGGAGCATTCAGCAGTGAACCAGGGGAATACATATATTTGCCAAAAGAACAGATCCCACCTATCTTGCTTCAAAGATTTACTATCATTGGTTGTTATAGATAAATTTCACAATATAAGTAGATTAGACTCCCTAGTTAGGGCTCCACTCTTAAGAAGTTTCCTTCTTAGATAGTGTAGGCTTTAGATGTCAGACTGATAAGTTGACTTAGGGTGATTCTCAAATGGAAATTATGTTGCTGATCAATATGGATTTTTGTATCTCATGAAATTCAATAAGGACCTTTACTCTTTTTGTTTTGGATGACAAGAATTTTTCAATCAGACAAGTATAGATGAGACAATTTTCAACCAGAACCCACTGCCATCAAGCCTGTTCAGTACTCTGGTGGGGTAGTTGTGATAATTAGTGAGAGGTGCCTTCCCCAGGCAGAATGCCCCATTGCCAATAGGCCTATTCAGTACCCTGATGGGTTTGCCTAGTCATACCACAGACCGGTACCCACTGCCAGTAGACCTGTTCAGTATCCCGGTGGGTTAGTCTCTTAAACCCCTTTTCCATCAGAGGCTTCTTGTCCATAGTCACCTATTTTGGTTTGTATTTAAAGAGTGCTTTGCATGGTGACAGGGGAGGCTCGTCTCAAAACCTTTTTACAGGGTGGGATGGTATTGGGTTGGAAGGCATATACTCTTCTTTTGTATGTTTGTGAAAGATTTGTCTGAAGAAAAAAATAAAATTTTATGCACATTATTTCTTTAGAGTGATCCAGATGTATAATTTTGTCTGATGTTGTCCATAAGAGAATGACCTAAATTTTCCTTAGGGTACTGGTACATCCTCTTCCATTAAAGTTTTGGTAGTGTGCCAATGGTAGAGTGTTCATATACTCATATGTTACTCTTTAATAAGATAATCAATTGAATACTATTGAAGTCAGGTTAGGGTGAGGTAGTTGTTTATAGGCTAATATATATTTTTTTAAATCATGCTGAAATACTGGGTAATAGAAACTTCTAGTCTTTGAAGCAGATTATGGTTCTTTGAGAAATCATAGGTAAAAAAATTGTGTTCCTATTTTTAAGCAACAGAACCAAAAGAAATTAAAGTTCTTCTCAACAATAGAACCAAAAGAAATTAAAATACTTCTCAACAACAGAACCAAAAGAAATTAAAATACTTCCCTTTAGTTGTCAACAGGAGGGCTTCCATTTGGTACTGCATTTGGCTTTGTGGTTCCATCTTAAGTGGTTGTTGCATGGCTTCATACTTCAGATTAATGGACATAAGATTTTGAAATATGCCTTGTCAATTAGGTAATATGTCTTGATAGCACTGTAGAAGGATAGACTCAGGTACTGGATTGGTACCAGACTGGTACTAGACTAGAATAAGATTTCTGGTACCAAACTAGAATAGAATATTGTTGATGCCTACAAATGATGTTTAGCAAGTTCATGAAGGATCAAATAGATTACAAAAATTTTCTTACAAAAGAAAAGAAAATTTGTGAAAATAAAACAAAAGGAGGTGAGAGTCTTTTGTTACCTTCAAATTATTAACAAATTTCGATCCACACCTATGTAAAAAAAGTTTCAAATAAACCAATCAATCAATGTGGGTCAGTAGGAGGATCTCCTTCCTTACTGATCATCTTCATGTCTTAATTCTGTAATATACAAGTAAGGAATTCTTCTTTTGACAAAGGTTTGTTGTAAACTCGCAATCGGTGACCATTCACAAGTAGTGGTGTATGTTGTTCATCAATTTTATTTATCCTGATTGAACCATTATCATAGATAGTGTCAATTTTGTAAGGTCCCATCCAAAGGGTGGTTAACTTACCTTTAAAGTTCTTGAATCTGCTGTCATACAATAGGGCCCAATCTCCTTGTTGAAATTTTTTCTTTTTGAGATACTTGTCATGCCATTTTGTTCTCTGTTCTTGAATGAGGGTAGTCCTTTGAAGTGCTTCCTACCTGGTTTCATCCAACTCATTAAGCTGCAAGAGTCTATGTTGTTGGGCTTCATCCAAGTTCATGCTAACTTGTACTACAGTCCTAAAGGTTTTGATCTGAAATTCTATAGGGAGAAGCACCTGCTTCCCATACACTAACTCATAGGGTGTATGTCCCGTTGTATTCCTCTAAGTGTTTCTATAAGCCCATAAGGCTTCTAATAATCTGTCAGCCCAATACTTATGGTGTAGTTGTACTATTTTGGTAAGAATGGACTCAATAAATTTGTTGGTGGATTCTACTTGTCCATTTGCTTGTGGATGATAGGGTGTAGATTTCCTGTGTTTGATTTGGTACTGTTTTGTAACAGCTTTGACTAGATGAGAGGTAAATTGAGTTCCCTGATTAGTCACAATTTATCGCGGTACACCAAATCTAGTAAAGATATCATTAAAAAGGAAATCTACCACTGATTTCTAACTTGCAACCAGTAAATCCTTTGCTTCAACCCATTTAGTCACATAGTCAGTGCATATAAGTATATACTTTTGCTTTTTAGTTGTAGGGTTAATGGGCCCTACAAAATCTAATGCCCATTTCTCAAATGGTTCAATGACTACTTGGGCTTGAAGTGGCATTTGATCTCGTGCAATAGGCTTACCCATTCGTTGACATTCATCACAATTGGATACATAGGTTTTAGCATCTCTGAAAATATGGGTCCAGTAGTAACCTGATTGCAGAAATTTGTAAGCAGTCCCTTTTTCTATGAAGTGTCCTCCACAAGGGCCATCATGGTAGGCTTGTAAAATATCATGAATTTGATCTTCCCTTACACATCTCTTGATCACCAAAACTGTTCCTATTTTGTAGAGGCAATCAATGTGCCACATGTAATTTACACTTAGTTGAATTACTTTCTGTTTTTCTCTAGGAGACAATTTTTGAGGCATCTTCCCTGTCACAAGATAGTTAGCGACATCTACATACCACAGAGTGAATGTAGAAATAGAAAATAAATTTTCATCAGGAAAGGTATCTTCTACTGGTGCATTATCTCCCAGATGAATCATTCTAGATAAGAAATCAGCCACAAGATTATACTTACTAGGTCTATCAATAATGTTGATATTAAACTCTTGTAATAATAAGAGCCATCATGTAACTCTAGGATTTCTTACAGGTTTGTTCATTAAGAATCATATGGATGAATGATCAGTGTGTACAAAAGCTTGATATCCTGTAATATAGTGTCTAAATTTATTGATAGCATGGATTACAACTAGCAATTCTTTTTCTGTGACCGTATAATTAACTTCAGCTGGAGATAGATTTTTATTGACAAAGTAAATAGCATAGGGCACTTGATTTTCTCTTTTTCCAAGGACTGCCCCAAGGGATGTGTCTGAGGCATCGATACAGATATGAAAAGGAAGGGACCAATTTGGTCCTCTTAATACAGGGGTAGTTGACAATTTCTGTTTTAGAATTTCAAAAGATATTTGGCATTCATCATCCCACTTAAATTTAGCTTCTTTGGATAATAATTTAAATAAAGGGGTAGCTAGGCTTGTGAAATTTGGAATGAATCTTCTATAGTAGCCAACATGTCCTAAAAATCTATAGACTTCCTTTTGTGAGGAAGGTATTCTGATTTGTGTGATGATATAGATTTTTGTCAGATCAACTCTCATGCCAGAATGATAAATGTGATGTCTTAAAAAAATACCTTTAGTGAGCATCATTTTTTATTTTTCATTACTTAAGGAAAGGTTAGTTTCCTTACATCTAATCAAGACTTTTTCTAAACTGGCCAATGCTTCCTAGAAGTCTTTTCCATGGACTGTAAAGTCATCCATGTAGACTTCCGCACAATCATTGGTCAAGTCAGAGAAAATGGCTAGGACAACTCTTTGAAAATTGGTTGGGGCATTGCAAAGTCCGAAAGGGAGAACCCTATAAGCATATGTGCCCCAAGGGTAGGTGAAAGTGGTCTTCTCCTGGTCTTCGGGTGCTA
The DNA here is from genome assembly GCA_900067695.1 of Picea abies. NCBI lineage: Eukaryota > Viridiplantae > Streptophyta > Pinopsida > Pinales > Pinaceae > Picea > Picea abies. The sequence continues at coordinate 6,991 of CBVK0101962988.1, read as the reverse complement.
TTTGTATCTGGTTGTAACCACTAAACCCATCCAAGAATGAAAAATACTTCTTTCCAGACAGGGTATCCAACACCTGATCGATAAATGGTAAGGGAGAGTAATCCCTATGGGTGGCTTTGTTTAACTCCCGGAAGTCTACACATATCCTCCACTTACCATTTTTCTTGGGAACTATGACAAGTGGAGATACCCATTGACTATCTGAAATGGGATATATGAGATTGGCTCAAAGAGTTTTTGCAATTCCTCTTTCACAATATCTTTAAAGGCTGGATTCATCCTTCACTAAGGCTGTCTAATTGGTCTGATTTGGTCATTAGTGTAGATATGATGTGTGCATGTGTCAGGGTGAATGCCTTTCATGTCTACATAATCCCATGCAAAGGCATCAAATTGTTTTTGGAGCATTTCAATCACTTGTATCTTTTGTTTTGGTTCCAAACTAGAGTTGATATACAAAGGTTTTCCTGGGATAATCTCAACAAGTTCAATATTTTCTTCCTTATCTGAGGAGGCTGGTGATAAAGTGTATAAATGAGTGATATCAGGGTGCCAAGTTTGTTGAAATTCGGAACTAAAAATATGTGACAATTCTGCAAAAGACCTTGGGTATTCAATGCAATTTGTGTCAGCCAAAAATAAGCTTAAGACTTGTTCATATGATTGTTCTTGTATTCCTCTTACTTGTTCGAGTGTTAACAGAGGTCTAATGCAATCTTCCTCTCCATAAGGGTTTTCTAACCAAATAGGTATTTCCTGTGCCGGTTGGGCAGGAGGGAAGAGGAAAAGTTTTTAGCTATGTGTGCCATTGGATATAGTCATCTCACCAGACTGATAGCTGATAAAGGCATCTACTGTGGCCAGCCAAGGGCGGCCAAGAACCACAGGGTGTCTTAGTTTGGAGGATGATTTAGAATAGATGACTAAAATGTCTACTGGATATTCCCAAGAAGCTAGAGTGACTGTGACATCATCTAGACTTCCTGCAGGGCTAACGACTGACTTATTTGCCAACTCAATCATGGTTTGGGTTGGTATTAACTGGTTGATTTGGATCTTTTGCATAGTGTCAAAAGGCATTACATTAATAGCTGCACCCAAATCAATGAGTGTGTTTGGTAGAGAAATACCATTAATTTCAATAGTAACAATTGGGTTTCCAGGGTCATTATATTTGTATGGAATTTCAGAAATAAATTCAGATAATTGTCCCACTACCTGAACAAGAGGAGGTACCTTCTTCTTCCTTCCTGGTTTCTTAATGCAAAGATCCCTTATAATTTTGGCGTATATAGGGATATCTTTAATAGCTTGCAACAGAGGTATTTTTATGCACACATTTCATAATTCATCTTCTATATCTCTGTGCAGGGGTGGGTTGGGTTTCTTCACTAATAGTCTTTTGAGATAAGGTGGGAGATTAATTTGTTGGGGTACTCGTACAGACTAAGAAGTGATTGGGATAGGAGGAGAGCCTCTTCTTCTGTAGGGGTGGTTTGAGTGTTTTCTTCCTCAAAATGATTATCATTTTCTTCCTGAATTATTACTGCAGGATCTGATTGGTTTACCACTTTCCCTGATCGTAATTGAATTTCATAGGTGGGAAAGGTTTGAACTTTTGTATTCTGCACAGGGTGGGTGGGTCGATTATTGGGGTTAGGGACTGGTTGGGTAGGGATTGTTGTTGGTCTTGGAGGGTTGTGGGAAACTTGGTTTTGTGGCTGTTGATTGACATTTATAGATACTTGTTGCTGCTGATTAGGATTCAAGGGGTTTGTAAATTGTTGTTGTATAGGAGGTGGGAGTAAAGCTTGCATCTGTGGTGGGTTGAATCTAGGTAGTAATTGGGAAATTTTTACAGGGTACTGTGGATATGTAGGGTAAGAGGGATTCCCGTACATAGGTCCCCTCGAACTTTGTTGCCAAGGATGAGTTTGTTGAGGTGTTCATTGTGGATAAGTCATTGGGGAAGGACCCCATTGCTGTTGTTGATATTGTGTATTAGGATCATAAAATGTATTTGGATTTTGGGCTCTCCAAGGTCTTCTAGAAGGGTATGGATGTTCTTGTGAGACTCCTCCTCCCCTATACATGGCTTGTAGTTCAAGAAAGGTTGGACACTCAGATGTGGGGTGTTCTAGTGTACACAAATTGCATATTTCTATGACATTTAATGGGCATTCTTTCTCGTTGTTGTCCTTCTTTCGGCATCTATGAAAAAATATTGCTAAAGCATCTTCTTCTTGTTTCTTTTTCAGTTTCAAAGTATCTGATTGGTTACTTATTGTGCTCAAGATGTTTGTTTTAAAGTTTTCCAATAAGTTTCCTAACTCAGTTCTGGTGACAGTCCCTGAACTTTGTTTTTTATTTCTGCTAAAAGGATCTCTTGTTCCTTTACTTGTTTTAGCTTGTCCTCTTGAGTATCTCCTACAATAATCTACAATTTATGAAAAAGGTTTTTTGTGTACATCTCCTGAACTTAATAAGTTTAAAACTTCTATGCAATCATCCCTAAGACCTTTCAAGAATACAGTTCTTACTACAGCTGGGTCTAAGGTGAATAGTTTTGACTTTTGATAGTTGTATAAGAACCTTTCTAAGTAGTATTCAGGACATTCATCTTTTGTTTGATACATTCTAAAAATGTCATTTTTAACATTATCCGTACAATAGTCTTGGTATTTTCATAAAAATGTGTCTTTCATTTTATCCCAAGAAAGGATTGTATTTTCTCCTAAGCTCATGAACCATCTTAAGGCTGAATCTTTCATTGTAGTAGGAAAAAGATTAAGTTTTTGGGCATTGTCTGAGTAGTTATAGCTTCTACATAATATGTCAAATTCGAATAAAAATAAATCTGGCTCTTCAGTTGACATACCTCTGAAAGTGGGTAACGATGATAATGGGATATTCTTCATGATGATGTTTCTGGAAATATCCAAGATTGGAAACCCAAAGGTTTCAGTCTTTGTGGCTACATTTCCTTCTTCTTCTGCCATTCTACTAATGGATGGTTCAAAAACTAGATTTTCTGTGTCTCCTAAATGTTCAACAGACTCATGTTCTGCTTGCCCCAATACTGATTCTTCTGTTTTAGGTCCTCCTTCTGGAGCCTTGTTGGCTCCCCTTGAATTTTCTGTTGGTGGAATTTTTCCCAGCTTCGAAGAACCCCACTCTAGTGGCTACATGGCTCTTCACTCACATCTTAAATGTTTTATCCTCCTCCCTCAAGCAACTTTTTAAAAACATTAAAATTTATACAAACAATCTAAGCTAAAAATTACTTCCTATCGTTTGCAACTCCCCGACAACAACACAAAAATGTTTTGCTACTTATATGTTTAGTATAATGCACTCATTAATTATCAATCCAGGATTCGTAATCAACAGAGTTACAAGACACCAGTAAGAAGGATAATTTCTAATGTCACGAGTATAGAATCAAACTAGATTATGTATGCTAGAAACAAATCAAAATAGAAAACTACAATGTACTTTGGTTGTCTCTCACAGAGAGGCTATATATTCCATTATGGAACATGCAAGTATGAGAAGGAATTGGTTTGATAGATCAACTATGATGTTTGACCCAAAAAACTAACTATGCAATCCACACTTTCTGAAAGGAAATCACACATCAATCAACATAGCATGGGTAGTTCAATGGTCAATATGTTGGTTCTACTGTGGTTCATAATGAACTTCACTAGTTCTTATCCAAGTAGTTTTGACTATTGCTGCCAACATCTATGATCACTCAAGGAAATCAAATTCATGAGAACAGAAACAGGGCATATGCAAAAACAAAGCAATTAAAGATCTCTAAGAAATTATAGAATGGAAATCTTAATCTAATCTGTACTGCTATCATCTAACAGAGTTGAAGCTTTAGGTAATTCAATGTTTATACTACTGAAAACAAATACTAATGTTAATATACAAAGAGGTTTACCTTTGTTGGGCGGTGGGCCCTTTCCGCTTCAACAAGTTAGCTATTGAAGTCTACAAGAAGCTTGCTTTCGACACACACATTACTCTCACTCACATTTCAAAGCATAAAATCGAAACTCTTGTTAACAACTCAACTCATACTTAAGCATAGATAATTAGAACATGGATATAAATGACATTATATTAATCTTTACTCAAAAAATGTTCAGTACCATCACATGCAACTTCACATATTGGCAATATGCTAATTCTCCTACTCCCTCTACCATCCTTTCCATGACTATTTAATAGTCTGAATTGTGAAACACAAGGAGGCGAAGTGATTTGCAAATCAATCAGTTATTAAGTTTAATCATTTGGTTACATCTTTAGCTTCATCCTCATGACAAGAAGTGCATGAGGATGAGGCAATTAACAAACTGTTCTTATCATAGCCTTGATAAAACAAATAGGCGTCCACCAATTGACTTAGGCGAGATCTGGACTTAACTTAGTGCATAGGCTCTTCCATATTAGTACCGGATCATAACAGGCATATGGTACCGGATCATGACAGGGCACAAAAGGTGGTACAAGATCATAACAGAGTGTGGCCATTGGTACTGGATCATAACACTGTGTGTTGGTACCGGATTCGCAAAATATGCTATTTTAGTACCGGATGCGCTTGGTACAAGATTCAGACAACAACAGTCTTGGCACACAGGTACTGGATGGCTGAGCTGGTACAGGAACGCTAGACATCTAGAGGTCAAAGATTCACATATGACAAATCAAGCATTAGTACATGAAATATTTAATTCCTTAACTCAATAAACCACAAAATTCATGAATTAACCATACTTTACCTTATGACCTTATTACTGGCAATTGGTAGCATTCTTGTCATTCACTTAAGCTTTAGGTAGGCCAAAAATGTATAGGTGAAGAGTATAATAGGGTAATGGGGATGTCAATTTCGGGTCTCAACACTCATCAAGGACAATACATATTATATTACATCAATCATCAATCAATCAATCCTTTGACATCAATCAATCATTTGACATCAATCAATCAAACCATTGGCATCAATGACAACATGATCCAACAATCTCTCCCTTTGGCATTGATGGCAGTACCAACATTGATGTCAATACCAATTACCAATTATTGATGTCAACATGTAGATAAGGCATGCTCTACATCAATAGTCAATGTGACTATCTCCCCATCAATAAACATCAATCACATCAATGTGATTAACTCTCCCCCTTTGACATCAATGGAAAAGGGCCATTCTCATCTTGGGGCTGCTCCCCTTGCTTGAACACTCCTTGGGGCTACTCCCCCTATCTGAATTCCTTTGATATTCCTCTGAATAATCTCTCCCCTTTTGAACAAGGGATATCACTCTGATGTAATGCTGAAGATACATTGAACATACTCCCCCTGTGACCATTGCTCCCCCTGAAATTATGCTCCTGTGCTCTTTCTTCAAGTATAGGGCTCTTTTCTAGGTATGCATCTGATAAATATCTCCTCCTAGAATCATGGGAAGAAGAATGAATCCCCCTATGGGTATGTCTCCCCTATATTTTCTACAAGATGAACATTGTGCTACCATATAATGATTCTTGGACCTGTTCATGCATCAAACTCATACCATACCAAGCATCATGAAGCAAAAGATATGTCAACAATGAAATAAAGAATCATGAGCAAAATATAAACCAAGTACATCCTATACAAAATGTGTTCTCATCATGCACAATGCCTATGTACATCAACCATGTACATCAACATCATGTGATGTGCCAAAAGATATCATCAATGGAATTTGTCAATCATATTCCTTTATCAACATGCCAACATGTGAATCTACCAATATGCCAACCATGTGCATCCACCAATATGCCAACCATGTGCATCTACCAACATGCAAAACAATGTATCATATCACTCGTGATATCTCTCCATCATGAACCAAGTGCCACAATCATGTATCTCAAACAAATGCCAATTGTTGTGATAATCAAGTAGTACCAATGGTGTATTATCATCAAGCATATGCCATCTATGAGTGTACCAAACATGTACATTACCATGCACCAATACCACAAAATGATGAATCCCATATATGTATGCCAAATCCTCCATAAAACATGTGCCAATCAAACTGCTAGTAGGTGCTTCTTCCAATGTACTAGAAAAGTACCAATCATGCATCAACTATATATCAACAATGATGTACAACATGATCACCTCATAAAATCACCAACCATATGTCTCAACATGTAGCCCAATCCATATGCAAAATGCATGCACCATGATATCAACATATGCTTCCAATAATACATCATAAGATATACCATCCATGTACAACACCATCAACATCACTAAATGATTAATCCCAGTAAATCAACATCAATCCATACTCTTGGGTTAGTGCCATGCACCCAATATTTATTTTTATTGTACCATTGTGTGATCTCACCATGAAAACTTGCAGTAAACAGTGTCATAACCTACAATAAAAAATGTCAGACCCTGCAATATAGAGTTATACCATCACATCAAACTCCAAGCCATGTGTATTTCCTTTTCCCCAAGGCTTTACAGCATATACGTGACCTATTGCACAATAGAGCGTGTATGTACACGACCTATTCAAGGCAACACGTGTATGCACGTGACTGTCACCACTGTCACCCACGTGTGCCTCAGTAGATGACACTTTTGTACTTTCTTTCAGTCTTTCATTCTGATCTGATTTCTCTGTCTTCTTCACCCACTTATGTAGATGACCCTTCTCCTCAGAACTTGAGCTCTGAGCATCCATATTTTCAAATATATCTCCCTTTCTTATTTCATTCCTTCTTCTAGCCATGCTATGTGAATTCCTTATCATGGAATTTATTCTTGTGTTCCAACACTCTTGGGATTTGTGGCCAAATCGACTACAACTGTAGCATCTCATAAAGTTACAGTGAACAACAATATGTCCTACTTGATCACATCTCCAACACCTTGTGGTGTTATAGAATCTTCCATTATATCT
>CBVK0101962982.1:0-19771 GCA_900067695.1 Picea abies | reverse complement strand
AAACTTTTCTTGTTCTTTTTTGAATCTTTCTAGATTATTATTTAATGTGTTACTGATAACTTAACATGAATAGATATAAAATATTTGATCAATCACACAGAATACACAGAGACACATATTTTCATGAGGAAACCCATAAAGGGAGAAAACCTCTTCTTCTTCAGATGTCAATCAAGATCCAACCTTCATGTACATCATAGTCTTTGAGAACCAACTCAAATATGAGGCTACAACCTATGATATAAAGCTACAACTTGCAGAGAGCACCAACTCTTAGATTTCTCTAGCACCTAGTAGATGGAAGCACCAACTCCTAGAAAATTTTCTAGCACCCACTAGAAGTTAGACAACTACAATCCTCCCTAGAACCACCCTACCACCCTGATTGAATCTTACAAAACTTTACTTAATTACTCTATCTCTGGTATGGTCTATTACAACTCCATGTCTCCTCTACCTTCTTCAGTATCTATACTCTATTCCGCTTCTGCCTCTTTCTTCTTCTATGCTCTACCCTTTTTCCTCCTGTGCACAACACTCCTTTGTTCATATTCTCTTCTCTCTTTTATGCTCTGTGCTTCCTCTTCATACTATATGGTGTGCCTCTAATATTCACTATGGGTCCTACACTCCATCTCCTTCTACCCAAATTCATCTCTATCAAGAGAAGCACTCTCTCTTCTATGTTCTACATGTCTTTCTCACGCCGAGTCCTATGCCTGATCATCATCGTAACACTTCGTCTTCTCTGGCAGTTATGATGAATTTTTTCATCATCATTAGTCGTTATCCAAAGATCCTTTGGCTTCTCTGGCAGTCGCAACTCTTCATCTTCTCTATCAATTATAGCCAGTCATTTTTGGCTTCTTTGTATTCTAATCCCCTTCCTTCACGTCACCACCAACAGTGACCATACGCCTATCCAAAAATCTCTTCGTGACTCATGACTTCGGGAATTATCTTATGAGACATCTCGATTCTCCCAAATCCCAATCTTCGAAGTGGAGCTTAGGGGCGTTATCTCCTTCCTCTATTCTCTCTCCACATGACCATTGGTTGTGACTTGTGGCCAAGCACTTAGGGACTTCGCGTTTTGTGTCTTTTCATGTGATCCATCCCTCACTCTCTCGACTTCCGAACTCACTCCTAGCGAGCACTAGCTTCATTATTGATATGACCTTGGGTGATGAGCTCATGTGACCACGCGATTGTGAGTGCGTATAAAAGTGGTTTGAAATCAAACTACTTTTTGCCCCACCATTTACCTCGAGCCTTCACGTTTCCTTTCTCCAAAACCATGGTTTTGATTGCGGCCCGCCCTTAACTTATTAAAGTTTGTGCACCTTCAATCCCCATAATGTGATAGGACCATCGATCTCACAATCTTTATGGTGCTCCTACACTGACGGTTAAGATATGTCCTCTCAAGTTTTGCATATCAGATCTAACCTTCCTAAATCAATGACTATGATTTACTTCATGATCTAGGCTCTGGGAGTTTCAAATCTGAAACCCTTCTTTTGTCCATAAGACAATCTTCCGGAATCGATGATCTACGGACACCTGTCCTTCTCAATCGATGGCTCTGCCTCTAATTTGGGAATTTGACCTTTCAACTAGATCAACGGTTCTGCTGCCCCTTTCTCGATCAACAGTCGAGATCTCCTTCAGGTCTCCGGACTTCTGAAATATCAAGTCTCAAACTTTACTTCCCCTCGAAGTATGCAGATTATTGTCACGTGTCCTCTTCAATCAGACAGTTGAGGCTTACTTTGGGTCTTTACCCAGAGTACACAGGATTACGCCATGTCTTTTCTTGATCAGATGGACCATATTTACTTCATACCATTTGATGCTTGATATCTTCTTTGGATGATCTGACGACTGAGATCTACTTCGGATGATCCAACGATCGACACGTCTTTTCTGGATCAGATGGCCCAGATTCACTTCAGACAATATGATGATTGAGATATTCTTCAGACGATCTGATGACTGAGGTCTACTTCATATGATCTGATAGTTGAGAATTTATTTCATCTCGCCAACTCTCCGGCCTTCGGGAATTTCAAATCTCAAACTGAAACTCTCAAAGTGATTTCTCTGAAGCTCACAATCCGTTGCCACGTATCCCTCTGGATCTGATGGTTGAGATTTACTATGACTCTCCGACTGTCCGAACTTTGGATATTTCAAATCTCAAAATAAAAAACCCTCGAAGTGATTTCTCTGAAGCTCACGATCCGTCTCCATGTATCCCTCTGGATCTGACGGTTGAAATTTACTCCGACTCTCTGGACTTCGGGTATTTCAAATCGCAAACTAAAACTCTTGAAGTGAGATTTTTCTGGAGCGTAACCTCTGTTGTAGGAAAATCTCCCTGCGGATAGGTAGATCGCCTCAAAGAACTTGACCCTAACTCTAAGACAGAAAATGCTTAATGTGGACACTGACTTCCTTTCAAATCTATCTAAACTAACACATGAGAAGGAAAGATAACAGAAGTACCTTTTTATTGACGTTTGTCCCTGCATGCTCCAAGTTGCGCTCCAATCCTTTGCTCCTCACTGATTTCTGCAGACAAACAAGATATGACTACTTCCTACTCTATTGATATTATCTTGAAAACAGATCTATCTATTAATGATAAGTTCATGTAACATTATTAACAAACTAGAAAGAAACAGGCCAAGCGTGTCATATTAATGATAATAGTGACAGAAGTACTTACAATCATAGATGTGAATGTGACATCTTCGTCAAGTCCCCTTCATCTAACCCTTTCCTGAAAGATCCACAACTTGGATGACAACAACTTCACTGATCATTCTCTTTTGGCTGACTGTGTGTTTCCTCTAAGATCATAGGTTTCATGCTAGCAGTTCTTCCCCCTTTCCACCATCATAGAGCCTGCTTATATAGGTTAAGAGGAGATTAACCTCTTGAGTTATCTTTAGAACAAGTTGGGGAACTTCCTCCTCAGGTCAGGGATCTCTTGATGAAACCAAGAATTCGAATACAACTACCTCCTAATCTTGAAAGATCCTCCCCTTATTCTCCTCAACGGGCCAACTACTACCTCAGATTAGGCAGCGCTCCCTTAGAAGGGGCATCAGAGCGTTGTAGCGCTCCTTAAGAAGCTTGAGGGGAGTGCCAGCGCCTTCAAGGTGAGTAGCACTCCTTCAGAGGGGGCAGGGGAGCATTATAACACTCCCTGAAGCCTTATAGGGGAGTGCCAACACTTCCTAGGCTGATATGAGGGAGCGCTCACCCCTAAAACCTTTGATCAAAAGCTCTCTTCAGGTGTTAAGAGTTCTTTGACTTCAGTTAACCAGTTCTTCTTCTCCAACTCAAGCACATTAGATGTTCTAAGTGTCTCCTTAGTGTCATCGGCATTGCAGTATGCTCGAACATCGTTTGCGACACTTGTAACCAACTTGCGACACTTGCGAAAGTTGTAAGGAAGATGCGACACTTATGACAATTGAGAGGAACATGCGACACTTATCCAGTTGAGTAATTTTGGTGTGTAACAACCTCCTCACATATTTATACCTGAAATGAATATTGTTCATTGATCATGGTTTTAGATCGACGATGTGATTTGCGATGCTTCTTTGCCTTGGTTTTAAATCCAATGACCCTCCATCTTTTCTTATCCTATCCTACCACTTAATTTGATCTGACGGCTGACAGAGATTTAGATAATCGAATTCTTAAATGTTTATTCTATCCTTCACTTAATTTGATTCAATGGCTGACATAAATTCATATGATTGAGATCTAAGATCTTTCAGCTTATCATGTCCTTCCACTCAATAGTGATCCAACGACTATCAGGTATTCGGGTATTTAAATTCTCAACGGTCCTGGTTTGTCCTATGGAGATTTTGATCCTGATCACATTTCTGTACTGTGCTTTCCCTTCTAAGATTTGATCTCTTCATATTGTTGGTTTCTCCTCCTGAGCTTATGATTTTGCTTATGATTTTCCTGTTTTCCATCATCGTTGTTGTTCTTTCCATCAATGACAAGCACACGCTTCTTGTAAAACATTCCAATAAAAGCTCTATTCTTTCTTTTTCATGTTGATTTTCATTGAGGCTACTACTACTTGAAGAACTAGTACTTCCAATAGAATCCTTACCTTGAAAACCCATGGTCGTAATATTTGTTTCATTACCCGAATCAGAACCTAAATCATGTTGTGTAGTTGCAATAGTCTTTGGTTTCCCCTTATGGCTGAAATTTTTGGGTCTCATTTATGGATGAATTTTCCAACAATGGTCTTCATCATGGCCATCCTTTGAACAATGTTTACATGAGAGTTTCTCTCCCTCTTTCTTGACTGAAGCTTTATTTCTTCCATTTCCTTTGAATTTCCTCTTTCCTTTATCTCCTTTAACAATAGGCTTCTTGTTTCCCTCTTGAGTTTTATTTTTCCCTCTTGCTTCCAAATGAGTTTCATGTACACAAACTTCATCTATACTTGTAGGGTTAAACATAATTATTGTGTGCCTGAAGTAGCTATGAAATCCTACAATATATTTGAGTAAAGTTTCTTGAGAAGATAAATCTAATCCCAAAATCAAAGATCTTCTTCTAAATTCTTGAGTGTAGCTTTAAACACTTTTCCCTAAATATCTTGTCTAAATCTTTTCAAATCCATAATAGCTTTATGCATGAATGCTAATGGATAAAATTGTTGGATTACTAAGAGGGGGGGGTGAATCAATAATAGAGAAATCTAATCATTTTTAACCATATTATCCAAGTGTTATATCAATGTAGCATTATCATCCAATAACTACAGAGTAAATAAGCAATGAACAAATGAACAATCATACACATACACAGTACAACAATGGTTTACATGAAAACCCAAAGAGGGAGAAAACCACAAAATGCTTTTTATTATATGTCTTCAAGAATTACATTCATTGGAAGCACCAACTTTCTTTGTTTTCCAGCTGCAACTGGAAGGAGGCTCCAACCCCCTAATTTCTCAAGCTACAACCTGAGGGAAGCTCCAACTCCCCAATTCTCTAGCTACAACCCCCTATGTTCTTCGGCTACAATCAGAAGGTGGCTACAACCTTCCTTGCCCCGTCCAACAGCCCTGAAATATAAATGCCAAATGTAGACAACTTGTCACTATCACTTAATCAACCACTCCCACTGTCAACCTGTCACTTTCAACCTATACCAATAACCTATACAAATCAACATGTACCAAACAACCTGTACCAATAACCTGAACCGACATGTACCATGCATCAACCTTGACTCTTCAAGATGTACCAACATCATCAACTATACACCTCATGTATGTGCCAAATCATCAACTATACATCTCATGTATGTGCCAACTCATCAACTACTTATCTCAACCATGTACCCAACATGTACCTCAACCATATACCAAAGACATACACCAATATAACCATCAAAAGTTATCTAAGAATTCATCACTCTATCCATAAACCAAATACCATAAACCCTTACATCAAACCATGTGCCACAACCTCACCGTTATGTAACATCAAGCTAAACCAACAACTTCAACAACACAACACAACCAAAAGACCAATACCCATATGCCAAATACCAGCAACAAAATACCAACTGTATCCCTCAACAAATTTGATATATGCAGCAATACTAAACATCCAATACCATCTCAAGAGATAAACCCTAGCTCACAAAACATACCTCAAACAAGATGTACCATATATCTCATAAATAGACCCCAACCATGTTGTTGCCACAATTTTTCGGCCGCGATTTTTCTACCGCACTTTTTCTGACGCGTTTTTTCTACCACAAATTTTTTGTCACAATTTTTCTATGACGATTTTTCTGTTGTGATTTTTCTGCCCCGATTTTTTTGTTGCACTTTTTCTTCTGCACTTTTCCTTCCGCACTTTTTCTACTACAATTTTTTTCTATCAATAATACCTGCCCAAATAACCTTTCACAAAATAGATATTCAATGATATTCAAGTGTGATTCAAATGAGAGAGTCTTGCCTCGTATTTACACTTTCATGTAGATTCCGCAAGGGGTTACCTTTTAACCATCTTAACCCACTTTCCTTATTTTAGGGTTAACCAACTTCTAACCACCTTTCCACTTAGTAATTTCTCCATTAAATTTATTATTTAAATAATTTCTTTTGAATCCACTTTGTCTTATATTACACTCATCACTTCATTTTATTATTTACCTTCTAAAATCTCTCAAACCACTTTCCTTATTTTAGGGAGTTCTCCATTAACTTTATTATTTAAATAATTTATTTTGCATCCTCTTTGACTTATAGTGCACTCATCACTTCACTTTATTATTTAAATAATTTCTTCTTTGTAAACACTTTGACTACTTCGACCTTTTATGGCTTCTAGATGACTCATGAGGGTTCTCCAACTTCATATGGCCATAAATCTCTAACCGTGAGGAGTTATGTGACGTTCCACATACCACCAGAAATGGCATGACATGTACTATCCATATAGAATAATATTACCTTCAAATATATCAAAACTCATACCATTATCCATCAAACAAACTTGGGTCCATTACCCAAACCTTTGTGCTACCAAAATTTGCTACCACACTTTCTTCAAGGGTTGACATCAATGAAAACCAACCCAATTAATAAAAACAAATTGTCTTTTAAGTGCAACAATAAAATCATTCCAACAGGATATATTTTACCATGTTTCTTCATGTCCTCTTGGGTTTCAGCTTCCACCAAATGAGTGTTTCACTTTCCAATCTATGAGAAGCAAGACAAATCTTAGTTTCATCATCTTTGATTCTTTGTATCCTACAATATAGTTCAATCTGACAAATCCAGATATCCAATTTTCTAGTATTTACCTCTCCATTGTACATAGGAAATTCAAAATTAATATCAAGCTCAAGCAAAGGAGTTTGTAGAGAAATTTTACCATGTTATTTTGGAGAATTTGGAGGTGGCTGTTAAATGGTAGAAGAGGTGGAATATGGAGGTGAAGGAGGTGGAGTATCACCACTCCCTCCATTTCCTTTTGGATTTTTATCACCACTATTTAGTTTCCCTTTGGAGGGTTTGAGCTTTCACCTTGCAACCTTGTATTTCTTTCCTCAAATAAAACTGTGATCATATATATTATATCATAGAAAGATTTTATGAAAGTTTCATCCTCTAAAGTAAGAGTTTCATGAATCTCCTCATGAGCCATACTTGGTGATTATCTCCTTGAAGGTTGAGGTGATTGTGTAGTTCTCCTTCTTGAAAGTTGAGAACTTGGCTCTACAAGTTGACCTTCTCATCTTGTGAGATTCAACCTTGTAAGAATCAGAAAAAAAAAAACACTTGCAAACAATCAAACCTTCAAAAACCTATACTCTGATACCAACTTGATCTGAAAATGAAAAGGCTTGAGTCTCTTTAAAATTGCAAGTGAAATTTTTATGTGCTTGGGTAATATGAGAAAGTTTCAAACACATAAAAATTAATGATTTTTTACCTAGTCAGGAGAAACATAAACAATAATAAACAACCATCAAAGTAAACACATTAACACAACAAAATGATAAAGGAGTTCACCCCTCTCTTGGGCTACATCTCTTGGTCCAACTTCCAATGGATCATTTTCATTAATGCTCAAAGTGTAAAAATTAGTGATTTGCAATGCTTAGAATGAAAAATAGATGGCTTCAATGGATCGAAAACATCTAAAAACCCCTAGCTAGGCTCTTCCTACACTTGGTTTGACCAAAAATAAGTTGGAATCACTCCCTGGAAGTTTCTCCTAACTCTTTGGTGTCTCTGCTCGCCAAAACGCACCTAGAATGACAAAACCTAGCCTCTGTGTGCTTTTTGTGCCAAAAACTCAACACACACATGCATCCCGCAAAAAATGGCATTATGTTGCACCATTATCTTGGTCGCATGGCAGCCATGTTGTCGTGTCCTAGCGGCAAACCCGGACCTGTTTGAAACCTCCCATGCAATTGGTGGTCAAATGGTATGGACACATGGCATGGCCATGGGATAGCACCTTTATCTCCCCTGCACCCCTAGTTTCAATGTTACAGTTATGTGGTAAGGTCATGCTAAGAGATGGGGCTTAGCCCTAACCCTTTCCGCACCCGGATGAAACATAGTTCAAGTTTAAAATAAGGTTTTGTGCATAAGGGTTAAGGAACAATGGTAGGCAGTCTGGTAGCCTGACTTATTCTAGAACTATTCCACTTGTCCCAGAGGTCATGGGTTTGACCGACGTGGAATTCAACCAAAGTTTTACACTACAGAGGGGTGCCACGTGGTAGCTCATGTCTAGGCCACGTGGAACCATAACATTGGCCCATGTACATGCCATGTGTCACAACCTGATAGGTACACCTCATGAGCCAATCACCTACCAAATCAACCTCTTCTACATCACCACTTGCCACATGTCATTATGGTCACCTTTCACGTGTCAATACGGTCACCTGCCATGTCAACACTATACAAACTATATAGTCAGCAAAATTTTTCATGTTTGGAAAAGTGGATAGAAAGTGATATCTCTCACATACGACGTCTGTTTGAACAGGTTCAAGTTGCATTGGTATCATGAGGATGAGGCCTACACATGAGTCCATTTTGAAGTAATTTCAAGCACTTCGATTTCTTTGCATATTTTGATCCCCTAGATCACTCAAACCATCATGCATGTTTCCTTTTCAAATATTGTTTTTACCTGTGCATCATCCATTTTTCTTATAGAAATCAAATTTATAGCCAAACCTAGGATGTGCAGTACACTAGGTAGTGTTCTAATCCTTCCATCTATGAGTCTAAACTTGACTTTTCCTCGTCCTATGATTTTAGTTGTCGAGACATCACCTAGGAAAACATTACCTCCATCACACCTTTCATATTCATAGAACCACTCCCTGTGAGGAGTCATATGAAAGGATGCACCTGATTCAACCAACCATGCCTCATGATATGCATGTGTGCTTAAAGAAGACAAGTACACATCCCCTTCTTCTTCCTTAGAGGTATTTTCTTCTATAGAATGAGCTTCTTCAGATCTCTTCTTTTTCTCAATTTTGGATCTACTGATTTTTGTAGTTCCCTTATTTTCCACATCTCCAACATACCTTTACAAACTTTATAAGATATTTATATCTACCCTTAGACTTAGATCGCCCACTTGAGGACTTGGATCTATTTCTTTCCTAGGAGCATCCTCTTGAAAAAAATGCATCTGTTCTCTGTCCTTCCATGTTCTTCCGTCTCATCTCCTCTAAAAACAAGGATGAGACCACTTCATTAAAATTCAAGGCAGTTGTATTACTACCTCTGGCCACAACCATATTATCCCACGAGTATGGTAAAGGGAACAGTAAACTGATACACTTATCTTCATTTGAAATTTTAATCTCAACAGATACTAACTGACTTGCCATAGTATTGAAGGCATTCAAATGCTCTACCACCGAGTCTCCATATCTCATCCTTATTTTATACAACTTATTTCTCAGGAAACATTTATTTACTAGAGATTTATACTAATACAATTTCCCCAACTTATCCCATAAAACTTTGGTTGTAGCTTCCTATGACACATTCAATAATATTGAATCTAAAAGACACAATCGAATTGTGCTCTTCTCCTTCCAATCCAACTTTTTCCAGTCATCTGTTGAAGTTCTTGTAGGTGCCATATTTGGATCCACCAATCTTTGTCTACCAACAAATCTTCCATATTGAGCTTCCACAACTCAAAAAAATTTCCATTAAACTTCTCGATATCCATTTTCGAACTACCTGCCATTTCTTTTCACTTGAAAAATCAATACCATAGATCTCTCAATACAACAAGGTTTATCACAATCCCGATTCAAACCCTTGACCATAAAGGCGTCCCCTGAAGCCAACAAAGCTCTGATACCAAATGTACATTTTAACCTTGTACAATGTTTTACTGCAAATAGATTTTCAATAAAAGAACAGAAAATATACAATGGAAAATACACACATTACACATATATTTTCCCCTGGAAACCCAAACCAGGAAAACCAACATATTGTATATTCATTCATAGTGATAAATTGTTTACAATATAATATACATATAGGAGCCAATAGAATCCAAAACCCTAACCCAATAACCTAGATTAGTCAACAACCCTAATTCCTTAACCAGAAATAGAAAACCATCGGCACAAACCATGTGCTAAAAAACCACCCAATAATGGACATGAAAATCTAGGTGACATGAAAAATGAGGAAAAACGTGACACATTTCCTGAGGTGAAAAAAATTTCTCGGGGGCACGCTCATTGCAACGTAGCAAACACTAAAGCTAGTCATGGAAAGAATATAACACATACCCAACATGAATTCATTTTGTCTACGAGAGAAAAGGTTTCATTATAGTCAATGCCTTCATCTTGAGAGAACCTTTTGGAAACTAAACGAGCCTTGTGTCTTTCAACAATTCCATCTTATGCATACTTAGTTTAGTACACCCTTTTACATATAACAAGTTTTCTTCCTTTCGGAAGAGGTACAAGATCCCAAGTATTGTTCACCATTAAAGAACAATACTCTTGATTTCATTGTTGTGTCCCAATATGGATGATATCAAGCTTATGCAAATGGTTATGGATCATGACTCTCTGAAACTTGAGCCAAAAGAGAAGAGGCTCACTGGAAGTGTGAATGTGTGTGACGTTGATTTGAAGGATCATCGACAATATAACCAATTGCTTCTTGCGTTGAACAAACCCATCTCAAAAGTGGTGGTGTTGATGCAAGTTCATGTTCAATGGACTCATATGGAGGAAGGTGAGAAAGTGGAGGTGGATTTCCATCCTCACTATTATCATCTAAAGAAGAAGAAACCAGAATAGGAACAAAAGATGGTGCAAACATCGAAGATGGATTGCAGGATGAAGATGGAACAAATGTTGAATTAGACTCGTAGGCCAATATATTTTCATAAAATTTAACATCTCTTATAATAATAATTTCATTGGAATGAGGTTGAAGAAGTATATAACCTTTGACATCTTCAGAATATCCAAATAAAATACACTTATCACTTTTAGGTTGTAAATATTTCATTTTCTCATCAGGAACGTGAGCCCATGCTACTCTACCAAATACACAAAAGTGGCTTACATATAGATTAATGTTAGTCCATGCTTCTTCTGGTGTTGTATTTTTAGATCCTTTATGGGAGTGTGATTTACTATGTAATTTGGAAAATTGATGGCTTCTTCCCAATAATAAATACTTAATATGTTAGAATGGATCATACAATTAGCCATTTCCTTTAATGTGTGATTTTTTCTCTCGAAAAAAACATTTTTCCATGGTGTATATGGAACAGTGTGTTTCATTTCAATTCCTTGTGCAATGCAATAACTTGTAAATTTCTTGTTCACATATTTTCCTCCATTATATGTTCTTAACCTTTGAGGTTCATGTCTAGATTATTTTTCTACAAGGGCCTTGTAGGTCAAAACTTGTCAAAAACTTCACTCTTAATTTTTAAGAAGTACACCCAAGTACATCTAGAGAAGTCATCAATGAAAGTTAATAAATACTTGCACTCAGAGAAGGAAGGAGAAGAAACCAAACCACGCAAATCAGTGTGAACAAGTTGAAAAGGGGTTGAGGCATGCCAAGAGGCAAGCTTTTCAAAAAAAAATCGATGATGTTTGTCGAGAACACAACCAACACAAACACCATCTCTACAAGAAATGAGAGGAAGACCAGTCACCATATGTTGATTACATAGTTGTTGCAATGAGTGATAGTTTACATGACCAAACCACTCATTCCAAATGTTTCTCAAGTCATCGCTATGAGCAACAAAAATTGATGGAAAATATGATGACCCAAAGTTGTCAAACTTGTACAAGTTAGTAATATCATCAATAATTCCATTTGCTAGGACATGTGTAGGATATTTTAAATCCTTGATTACAATTTGGTGAGGTGAAAAATTTACAGTTTTACCTTCACATGAATGAGTGATATGGTATACTGATAAAAGTGTGCATGAAAGACTTGGAATGCATAATACATCACTAAAATGACCATTATCTACCTAAATTGTGCTATACCCTACAACACTAAGAGATCTATCATCACCAACAAATACTTGTTCGGTGTTACATTCATTTAGACCAGAAAAAATGGCTTATCCTTAGCCATATGATAAGATTCTCCATAATCAATAATCCACTCATCAGAAGAAGAGGTAGAAGTTGCATTGAAGGAGAAACCAAAAGTCGAAAGTGCATGTCCAGAAGAAAAAGAAGAAGAATTAATACATACTTTTTGCTTCTTCATCGCTTCTTCTAAGGATTCCATCTTTTTAAAACATTTAGACTCCACATGACCATATTTCCCAAAACATTTGCAATGTTTGTTAGTCTTATTACTTTTGGATTTTTCTCCTTTGTCACCATTAGGAGTAGAAGCTGGTGAAGAGGGTTTGGGACCCTTGTTTTCCTTCTTGTTGTGGTGATGATGGTGGTTCTTGGGATTCTTGGATTTATCTTTCTACTGGGACACTAAGTATTTTTTGGATGTACCTATAGTGCTAATATATCCAAGTTGCACAAGGTTATCTTGCTCTCAAATTAGAGAATAAAAAAAAACTCAAGAGAGTGTTTTTTATAAGAACTCCCTAGAGCTTCTCTCATGACATACAAGGTAGATACAAATACAAAATATGCACTACCAATATTATAATGACTAACATATATTCATCAATCTTCCTTCATATCTAGTTTGCAATCTATACATAAACATCTAAGTATTTTGAAATTAGACAAATAATATTCAATGCAAGGAAAATCATTTAGACTTAAATTTATTAACTGATTTTTTAATTTGTGGGATCAAATAATATTTTGTTTATCAAACATAGCTTGAAGATTTTCCTAAGCTTCATTGAGGGCATTAATTCCTTGAAGGTGAAACCTTAAATCAAGAGAGATGGAAATTCTGATTATTCCACATGCTTCGTCATTTTTAGTATCCCATTTAACTTTATTTTCATAGGGTTCTTGTTCATTTCCTAAAGTAATGTCGTATAATCATTTACTTCTTAGTACATCCTGCATATGGGATTTCCATGAGAATTATTTGGTAATGGTAAGTAAAATATCACTGGGACAATCCATATTAAACATGCACATAATATCGATTTAAATATCAAACTAATGGTATGGATGGAAATATCTCAAAAAAATAGGTTGTTTAAAAAAAACAACACTAAAAACAGACTTTGGGTGTGAAAGTTATGCACTTTTGAAAAATGGCACAAATGGTAACCAAAGAGCCACGTGGAAAGTAGAAGTTGGTCCACGTGGTGATAACCCTCCTTCAGTAAATTTATAACCTCACTTTTACAAATAAGTTGCATATGAAGTGATCCATTTTTATAGAATAAGAGGGAATCACTTTTACAATGAAGTTACTTTATAAATTAACGTAACAAAAAAAAAAGAATTGAAATCAAGACCTCTTACTGAGTAAATCAACTTTTAACCAAGTGAGGTAGTGCAAATCACATTATAATCTTAAGAAGGAGGATGGGGGTTGTTATTGTTATTGAAGACTTGCTTGAAGTGCATGCTAAAAAAGAAAATTCATGTGTTCACACAGAAAAAATAAAATAAAAAATGTCACTTCTCAACAACAAGGGTTAGATCTCGGTTATCTTACTTGGAAAATGCAAGTTTTCTCTCTATTTCTGATTTTTTGAGATCGCATAGAGCACACAAAAAAGAGAATATGAAAATAAGAAAACATGTTTTGTTGTATTTATGATTTTTCGATATCACACAGAGCGTAGGGAAAAGAGCATACATAGACCGGAAAGAGTAACAACCTAGGAACAAAAATAGAAAACCGAAATATTATCTCTGTAAGAAAAAATTAAAAAGGGTGTGTTAAGACTTTATACCTCCAGATCAGACCAAAATTGTTGTTTCTTGGGAAATTAGAAACCTTTTCGAGTGAAACAAAAAGATATTCTAATTCAAATGAGTACTCTAGATGTATTGGAATAGTTCTTTCAGCTAAAGAATGTACAAAAATAGAAAAAACTAGAGATGTGGAAACATGGCTTAAATATCTCAATCTACAATGGGTGCGGGTCTTTAAACGAGCTTTGATACCATGTTCGATAACACAAGTATTTCAGCAAAGGATGAACATCTTCATTAACCACTCACACAATAATATCAAATATCAACACACTGATATTTTTACATGGTAAAACCCTTGTGGGAAAAAATCCACGGCCCCGACCAATATGGCCACTTGAGGCAAGTTATTAATGCAAAAGAAAAAATATTACAGAGATTTTCTCATAATCGATCATCAATAAATTACCCTCCATTCTCTTTAAATAGAGATCATGGACCAATCAAGTGTTAAGCCACATATCAATGTAGCCATTAAGATCATGAGTCGTCATATCACTCTATGTCGAGAACATATTGTGGCCGATAGATTACAAATGCATAATAATGCATACTAAAGAAACACACTTTAACCTAACGACACATTAGATTGAGTTGATATTAACTAAGTTCTCAATGTCTAAATATCCTAACATCCCTGCAAAAGACACACCTATTGGGACCTTCGATTCCTCTTTTTTGAAGGTTGTTAGCAATCAATATTCTTCCATGCACTATAAGCCAACAAAATGCATTACTTTTAAGGAGACTATCAAAGAACCAAACATTTTTATTGATGGGTGAATGGTGAGGCAACAACATGGAAATAAGTTGACATAGATATCCTTCCTTTACAATATACCCAAAGGTTCCCCACCCTCTCTGATATAACTTCTGAGAATATTGATGATTGTATCCCTTGATATTGATAAGCATGAAACCATAAGATGATCCATGTGAATCAAAGGCTCTTCAAAATTCCAACCCAACCATCTACCTAAGTTATGATACCACCTTGAAATGTCAAAAAGAGCGGTTTTATTCCTCTCGTCCAACCACACTTTTAATGGTAATAGCTCCAATATGCTCTTCAACAAGTGATTTCCCATTATGATATCTTTCCAAATCATTATTTCTTTCCCATTTCTAGGCACCCAAGTGAGCCTTGATTGAATTAATTGGATTATTGATTTAATGAGACTCAAAATATGGGATCCTCTTTGGTTTTCCTACTCCCCTTCAATCCATCTCTTTCTTACCACATTGAAGTAATTATTCCACAAAACCTTTTTCCACCAATCCACTCTTCCCATGATTAGCCTCCAAAACAATTTTCCTCTCAATGCTAGATTTAGGATAAAATGATCTCTAATTATAAAGCCTCCTCTATCTTTGCGGGCTCTTAACATTGATCAATTGATGAGATGAAATTCTTTAGAATTTTTCTCCTTGCCGAATTTGTTTTTGGAGTACTTTTGTTATTTTCTGCATTATCCCAATGGACTCTAGCATAGCTGAGAATTAGTAATTAATTTAATTAGAATGATGCACCTATCTATATTTAACCATTGTGAACTGAACTAGTAGAACTTGCATTTTATTTTGTCCAAGATACTCTACTAGGACTGAGTTGAGGAGTTACTTAGAGAAATATACATACCTACATACCTGAAGGAAGACCATTACTCTTGAAAAGGGAACTGCGAAATCCTTGAAATGCTTTGAAGAAGATGATAAATTGCATTCCATCCAAAAAATTGACTTTTTTGTTTGTTTACTTTTCCTGCTAAGGAAGATACAAAAGAGTTCAGGATTTTCTTAAATTGAATTGCAATAATGGTAGAAGCCCCTCCTAACATAATGGTGTAATCAACAAGATATGAGTGATTAATACCCTTCACCCATCTTACAATTTTTATTCCAATAATATTACCAATATATATTTCATGCTTCATGTTGGCCCTCGACCAAGTTTTGAGGAATACTTGGTCATAGTTGATTGTTTGGCACTTCGACTATCTGTCAAAGACAGAGTGCATAGCGAAGCGGAGATCACGGGATCTCGCCACCTTTTGTGGAACCTTTTTGGGTTTTTTTGGGAATATTGTAACGGGAAAGGGATGTCGGCCCTTGTTTAGGCCTTTTTCTATGTATAAATAGAGGTCTAGGCCATGTAAGAAAAGGGGGGCCTGTCTAGTCGATGGCTTAGTGCATAGGTTGGATCTATGTGATCAAAAGTTTGTGTGACTGTAAGAGCTATGTGTGTGCTGTAATAAGTGTTGAACGCCAGAGTGTGAGAAGGATTAGTGCTTGGATATACCCGGGGAAAGAGGATCTAGCGAGTTGTACAAATCTCTTGTCCTGTGCGGGGTAGGATCTTGGAGGCTTAGTGTTGTAATTGCTTGACCAAGATAATATAAAGAAGACTATGTGGACGTATCCCCAAGGTGGGGGTGAACCACAGTAACTCTGTGTACTGTGTTGATGTGTTTGTCTCTCTCTTGCTAAGTTCTCTGATATGTTTAGATAGATCTATTGATGCTTTGTGCTTATGCGATATGAATCCATGCTAGATATGATACATAAGATGTTAAGTGTTTAATATATTGAGTATAACCTAATTATCATTGCTAAGTGCTAGATCTGAGTAATTACTGAGGTGTTATGTGCTTTCTGTGAAGTGTATTAATGAATGTATGTTAGGAAATAACTGATGCTAAGTGCACTATAAGAAAGATAATCAAAGATCTATGTCCCAGCTAAGGTTGCAGACACTTGAGTCCTGCAACCACCCCTGCCTCTACCTAAGGTGAGACTTCATCTGCTTCACGGGTGTTGCTGAAAGGGTCGGTAGTTAGGGATTTTTTGGTGCGCACTTGAGCGTTGAACCATGGGTCTTCCCCTGTGCCAACAAATGGTTTATTACTTGAGGATTCTTCCATTAGGATGTAGAGTAAGGGGAGAGACAACATCCTTAGCTCATCCCTCTACTTTTCTAGAAAAATGGGGTAGGTTTGTGATTAACCAACATATATATCCATGGCATACTTATGCAAGATGCAATCCACTTGATAATGGAAGGGAAAAAGATGAATTTATGCATGACATCAAAAAGGAACAAGTGTCTTACTCTATCAAAGAAATTTTCCATGTCTATTTTTATGATCATGCCTGATCCGAAAACGGATCCAGAAGCCTGATAGGGCTTGAAAAATGCTCAAAAATGAAAGTGCTTGGAATGCAACGAAACCTGTGCCATTTCATCCGGCTCGTCTTCCTGATTCTGGTGGTATATTTACTTCGTCAAACAGAATCTGTATGGAGGAGATATCGCGTTCTGTCTGAAACGTCAAACAGGCAAAAAAAGGGGATGACTGTACAGTCCGTACAGTCCACGTGGCACGTCCGTACAGCTGACGTGGCATGACCGTACAGCTGACGTGGCAGCTCCAGAAGGTGACACATGGTAGACCGTACAGAGGACATGTGGCATCACTAGGACACAACACATGTCAGGCGGATTTGGTCGTTTGAAGGTACTGTTGGACCAGTACGGAGGTGACACGTGTCACCACTCACAGGGTGACACGTGGCAGGCTGACATCATCGGATGACGTGGCAGGCTGACAGGGCGTACGGCCGAGCTGACGCAGCAGGACAAGTGGCAGTACGACAGAAGTGATGTGGCACACACGTGGGCCAATCATAGGCTGACACGTGGCATGTTATCATTGGATGGTAAGGGTGCCACGTGGCCCAGTCATGGGCTGCCACGTGGCACCCCATTATTGGTTCGTTGGTTATGTTACAAAAATTGGTTGGTGACTCCGGGGATTCGAAACCGAGACCTCTCGGTGAGCAAAGGACCAGCAACGACGGGCTAGCCGCTCGGGCAGCGGGTGGTTCTTGTTATGAAAACGGTTCAATTTTCATTTGAATTCGCATGGAGTTTTGAACCGGTGGGAAAAGGGTCGGGGCCTAGCCCCAGCCCTCGGTTCAACACGCACCGTTACCATATGACTCGGCGTCGAACCCGCCACATGTAACCGTTTCATATGACCGACAGCGCGGGGTTTTCAAACGGGCGCGGTTTGTGTTATAACTGATGGCCCATGGACGCGCCAATAGCCACATGACCCGGGGTCTATTCCATAAACGGGCATGTCAACGTTTAAACGGACCAACGGTCCTATGAAATCGCCACAAAACCGGGGGCTGGAGCCTATGGAAAGGGGCCAGCGCTATAGCGCGTGGCCATATGGACCGAATGATATGACCAGGAGCGCGTCGATCGGGGGGCTTGCGCCCGATTTTTGCCAATACTATACAAAAGTGGTTTTTGCTGTTAGAAATTTGGTTTTTTTTTTAATTAAATATGCCTATTATTAGCAGATTTACTCCATTTTTGGGGGATATTGGGCATTTTTGGAGGCCAGATTCTTGAAGGAAGTTGGGGATGTGAAACCAACTCCAATTCTATATAAACCATGCCTGTTTGAGGCCAATGGACAGTCATTCAGAGCAGAGTTATGCTGAAGGAAAGCCAAGCCAAAGTCAGTTTGATGCAGGGAAGCCTTTGAGGTGGAGACGTTGTTGGATCATTTCTGGGAGCTTGGAGAATCAGTTTTGCATGTCGTTTCTTTTGCAGGGTTCTTGAGATCTGGGAAAACAAGACCAGATCAGTCTTGTAGCCAATAGGCATTTCTGAGATGTAATTTTGAGCACTTGAGCAGAAATAAAGAAGCCTCCCCCACAAGGAAAAAGGCCCGGAGACGTAGGCAACCATTGTGTCGAACTCCGTTATCAACCTGCATTCTTATGGTTTGTTGTTTATGATTCTTTTCAGATCTGCATATGTGTTTTGAATGTCATAATCCTCTTCTTTCCTCGTTCTTTCATTAAATTCTCAAATGGTTAAATTATTCATGCAAGTTTAAAACTCAACCATAATCATTCAAAAGATCCTGCTGGATCAATTGGTATCAGAGCTAGTTGATGTTTGGATTTGAGTTGCATGATAACCAGGGAAAAGCTACAGTGTGGTGAAGGCGAGCTTGTTGCAGAGAATCCATTAATTGAATTGAGAAAGAGAGCTTATTTCAAAGAGAAGATGGCATCGGACGAAGGGATTCCTCAAGAAGAGAAAGATTTCTGGAAAACATTCCATGCTATGTCGGACATGGTGACAGTTTTGTATGAAGATTATTTGGAACAGAAGCGACCGGTTTTGGGTAATACTTCTAAAGGCAAAAGTGAAGAGGAAGAGGACTCTCCTTCTTCTTCAAGTTCAAGTTCAAAATCTAATGAGAAGAAAAATGTTCATAAGCATAAACATGAAATGCCATTGTTAAAACTTGATGTAAAGTTTGAATTGCCCATATATGATGGTGAAGTCAATGCATAGAAGCTTGATAACTGGATCAGGCAGATGGAGGTATACTGCAGTGTTCAACAAATCAAGGATGAGGCCACACAAATAAAATTGGCATCTTTGAGACTTGCAGGTACAACTCTAATCTGGTGGCAAAGCAAGCTGCAAAAAGGAACACAAGATGTGGGTAAAGTATTTCCATCATGGAAGAATTTTATTTCTGCACTTAGGAAACAATTTTATCCTTTGGGTTATAAAGAAAAAGCACTCATTGAATGGCAATCTTTAAAGCTAAGAAAAGGACAATCAGTGCAAGAATATACCGATGGATTTAGGAAAATGGCATTAATGTTAGACATTCCTTTGAAAACACAAGAAACACTTATGAAGTATATAGGTGGATTGCCTGCACATATTAGAAACACT
>CBVK0101962969.1:0-10405 GCA_900067695.1 Picea abies | reverse complement strand
CTCTTCAATTTTTCACTACTTTGTATAGTTTTTGACCTTTTTTGAATGCTGTGGTATTAATTCAGGTCCATGAATGACTTCATCACTGTTTGACGATGCTGAGTTCTTGTAACCATGTGCGGACGAAATTTCAGTGATAACAGATGCCCCCTAATGGATGAGGTTAGGAGCACACATATAGCCGTAATCCATCAATGTTTCTTCTACTGAGAATGTTGTTGTAAGAGAGAGCAATAGTGTGATCATCCAGAGTGATCCGTTGGAGGGAAAAAGGAACTGGTAGGGCCCGACCTTCCATGAGGTGTGTAAATATAAAATTGTGTACAAATGAGGCGGGCATGCCCCATGCTCGTGTCATGTAACTCTGAAAAAGATGACGAAAATGTTGGTGTAGACAACTGCAGTGCCCTCGAGGGCGGTTTTGATAAAGACAGAAGATAATTCTGTAAATGAACATACTCTGAATAGTAGGCAATGATCATGGTAATAAGTAGCAGCGATTATGTGGGCATTGATAGCCCTGCCAAGTTCAGAGGTCTTCGGAAAATGAGAGAATTAACTGCAATAGTCGCAAAGTAAGACCCACCATAACATGAGAAAGTGTTGGCGTCGAATGTCATGGGGGTCAATGACAACAGGGAGCAATGGTGTTTCACCCTGTGCCATCCGAGATCTCTCATTTAGTGGATAATGAGAATCAAGATACTATTGCCCTTCTGGAAACTGTGCTGATGTCGAAAAAAAAGGGAAACGCGACTCCCAGAAGAAAATGGCTTCGTGAAATATAATGATGTGAGGAAGTGGTAGAGGTACATGAATGAAGTCAAGATGTGGGAAGACTCAATACTACCCTTGGTTGGAGGATGTATGAGATAAAAAGTGGCCATAACCATTCAACGAGGTCGAGTGTCAGGGGGACGAGAAGACCGGGGATAATTTGTGCCAGAGGCGGGACAAGGTGAACAAATTCAGAGGGTAGAAGTAAGTGACCTATGGGGTACTCTGAAGATATGGATGATGCTGGCAAGGGTAGATAAAAAGTAGTGCTCCAACCAAGGGTGACATGGGTTGCGGTTGGCCAAAAAAAGGAAAGTAGGTTGCCCAAAGATGATGACAAAAATGAAATGTAATGACTGGAAAATAAAGGCGTTTGTACAATAAATAACAAATAATTTTTAGGAGAAATGTACAAATACAGAAATGGGTGCCCCAGTGTGATATGGGTGGCCCATGCAGGGCATAATTTTCTCAGAAAGCTGATGAAGGGTGGGGGCCCCATTGGTGAGTTTCTGTATGAGGCAGGTGAAATGAAGGGAGATTTGTAGATGGGCAAATTGATTGTGGGTGAAATGGAGGGTTCATGATACTGCGGAGGTGCAGGAAAAAAATAGAACCGTGAAGAGATAATTTGGGAGTCCATGGGGGAGAGCTTGCAAAATGAGGAGAAAAAGTATGTGGTTGATTCGCGACATGATGAAAGACTATCGAGACTCCCATCCCTAAAGGGTTTTGAAGAACGACATGAGTGTCAGAAGTGCCAGAAGGTGCTATGAATGGGACAACTCATGTGGGGAAGAATGCTACCAGGTGACAGTACCAAAGATGCAAATGGAGGTGTGGGTACTGCAGAGCCAGAAGAGGGGATCCTAGAGGAAAATATCAGAGGGTGTGACTAGAAATGTAATTGCGATACAGAAGGAAAAAATACATGCTAGTGCTGAGTATATACCTGAAGGGGTTGTGCCGATGTATGATGACCAAGTACCTACACACATGAAAACCAAATACCCAAAGTGAACAATATCTGAAGAGAATCAAAGATATGATCATGTATTTGATAAGTGTAAATATGCGCATGCGTACCTGACCAGGGTAAGAAAAAAAGGTGCCACGGGGGCTCAGGATGAAAAGAGGCCCAGGGACTGCTGTGATGTAGATGATGGGATGTGGATCCTGTGGCTGAAGATGAATCGAAAAATGTACACCGTGGGCTACCAGAATGGTGAGTGGAATTTTTTCAAAAGGCCTATATATAGCTGTAGGGCCCACATTGCCACCTCATTTGTACCTGCTACGATAGTGACTGGACGAGAAGTTTTCAGAGGAGGGAGATTAGGAGAGGATGAGGCATCCGATTGGTGATTAGCGAGCGTCAGGTTAGTAGTATGATCATCCTGCATAGAAATAGGATTTCATTTTTTGGGCAGGGGCTGTACGGAGGGCTGTACAGAGGGATTTTGGGGATGTGGGCCCCACGTGCACGGGTGATCCGGAAGTAGGCGCGCACAAGTGCACGCCTACCCACTGGATAAACACACATGAGGGTGCTGGTGAGGGAATTAAAGGAGCACACTAGGTGCGTGCCTGTCGGCTGTACAACTGCACATTTATGCGTGGCTGTGGCGTGGACAGGCGCGCACTAGTGCACACCTATGCAGGTAACAAACGCGCTTGAGAGCGTGCTTGTATAGGTAACAAGCGTGCCTGTGCAGCTAACATGCACGCATTTGTGCATGCCTGTGTAGTGAACATGCGCGCACGTGTGCGCGCTTGTGGGTAAAACAACCGTGCCTTGGAGGCAAAGCTGACAGGGGTAAATTGATCTTTGTGATATTTTTGATGGTCTCGTGGGCTGATATAAGAATATTTGTTGTGGATGCAGGTGGACAGTTTGTATGATGCCCATGGGTTGGTGAGAGCGAGATTGGTCCCAGCTACGAGATGCTGTGGTGATTGAGGACCCAGGTGTGTGAGCGACTTTGGCAGCTTGTGGGCTGCTAAAGTTCTTTGAGTGCTCGTTGATATGGGTGCAGGAGTATCTCCTGCAGTTCCTGATTTAGATGTGGAGTCCTGAGCTCCACTGCTTCCTTGTGCGAGGAGAGTAGATCCCCTTCAATGCGGAGGAGGATGTGTACTTCTTGACGAGGCTCCCGTTTCGGGGTGTGCCCCTACCGGCAGAGCCGACATTATCGAGGGACCTGACCCTGATGATTGTTGGCTGGAGATACTATTCAGGTCAGAACTTTATGTCCGAGACGGTTGTGAGTGTGGGGTCTATAGATTCCCTGGTGCATCGCTGTATAACAACAATGATTGTGAGAGTATATGGATCAATGGCAACCTAGCTGATTAGTGGGGGCCAGTTGTTGGTGCTAGGGAGAGTATTGGCTGGTGAGCAGTTCGCTTGGGGACTGACTCTTCATGCGAGGATGGTGACGTAGTTGGACCACTGTCGATGTACTGATACGAGAGAGTTTGCCTTCGGGTCCATCCTATTGGCCTGGTTCCTGGAGAGGGTGCCAATGTTGTGCCCGAGGATTCTATTGGGTGCGCCTGGGGTGCGTGAGATGCGATTGAGGTGGTGGTTGACCATGTTGCTGCGTCATGGTGGTGTGCACCCCTACTTCTGGATTTCCTGCGCACGTGGGGCCCACATCCCCAGTTGAGTCGCCAATCTGTTGCGCCTCTTTTGTCACCTTGTTGAGCAAAACAGAGGTGCTTGCAAGCTCAGCTGGGTCTGTTGAGCAGGACAGTTGTAGAGAAAAGAGTTATGGAAAGAAAATAAAAACTACAATTAATAATTAAACTAAGAGATGCAATAAAAACTAAATTCATGAGCATAGGGACATAGAAACAAAAATAACCAAAGCACCCATGTCACCAATGTTTGAGGCTGATCTATTAGTGAAAACAAAGCACCAAGAAGAAGGGGACTATGAGTCCCTTCTTCCTCCAAGGGAAGGCTCTTGGACCCTCACTACCTAGCTCTTCTTACAACAAAGAAAAATGAAAATGGTGATGAAAGAACTCTTTACAAATCCACTGAACTCTTTACAAATCCACTCAATGTGTGAGGTGGATTGTCCAATGTAATGGTGCCAATATGCTTTTGACAAGGATGGAGTCTTCAAAACAATACAGGCAACATAACATTACTTTGAATTCCTTGAGAAAATGAGGTGCATTCATGGCTTTTTATAGAATTGCTTTGGGTTATTGTTTAACTGCTTTGTAGTGTGAAAAGAGGCCATTTAGGGCATTCTTAGGTCTTTGACCAGCCCACTAGTCGGATCCAGTCCGGATTTGAAGGTCAAATCGGCTTGGGAGCTGAACCATAAATGGGTGGGAGGCCAACCACTCTCATAAATGTGCCGTTTAGCAGGTGCGCATCTTTTTGTGCTAACAGTCACGCATCGTGCTCCTGTGCGTGATTTCTGTGATCCTGTTATGTGCATGCGCGTGCGCGCCCAATGTCTCCATAGCGCTCTTCAATTTTTCAGTACTTTGTATAGTTTTTGACCTTTTTTGAATGCTATGGTATTAATTCAGGTCCATGAATGACTTCATCACTGTTTGACGATGCTGAGTTCTTCTAACCATGTGCGAACGAAATTTCAGTGACAACAACTGGGTTTCCAATCTTGTCCCGATCGACAAGAAACAAGGCACAATCCGCATGTGCGTTGATTATAGGGATATTAACAAAGCATGTCCTAAAGACAAATTTCCTACCCCCTTCACCAACCAGATCATTGATGATTGTGCAGGAAGTGAAATCTTCTCTCTAATCAATGGTTTCTCCGGATATAATCAAATCAATATCGTTCCCGCGGACCAACACAAAACTGCTTTTATTTGTCCTTGGGGCACTTTTGCCTATCAAAAACTTCCTTTCGGTCTAAAAAACACTGGAGCAACTTTTAAATGTGCTATGTCTTACACCTTCCATGATATCAATCTCATCATGCAACCATATATAGATGACTTACCCGCTCATTCCATGGGCTGTGCAGATCATCCAATACACCTCCGAGCCATTTTCCTTCGATGTCGGTTTTACCATATATGCTTGAATCCTCAAAAATGTGTTTTCTGTGTAGAATCTAGTCGACTTCTAGGCTTTATTGTTTCATGTCAAGGGATCAGGGTAGATCCTTTGAAGGTTGAGGCAATTCTCAATCTCCCTCCTCCTTCTTTGCTTCACCAGTTACAAAGTTTGCAAGGGAAAGCAAAATTTCTTCGTCGTTTCATCCCAAACTATGCTGAGCTAATAACTCTTGGATTTATGCGACTACTCAAAAAGGGGCCTGAGTTCATATGGGATACCACTTCCAACAAATCTTTCGAAGCTTTGAAACTGTCCCTGACACGTACCCCGCTTCTCTTCCCACCTGATTATAGTCATGATTATTTCCTCTACCTCGCAGCCTCGGATTATACCATCGCTATGGTTCTCATCCAGGAGGATGATTCTAATGATGAACATGTCATATATTACTTGAGTCGAAGTCTTACGCCTACCAAAACCAAGTATTTACATGTTGAAAAACTGGCCTTGGCAGTCGTCCAAGCAATTCAACGTTTCCGACACTATATCCTCTCTCACAAGACTACATAAATTTCTAACTGCAACCCTATGCAACACATTCTCACACGTCAAATGCTAGGGGGAAAATACTCCAAATGGATCGTGATACTCCAGGAGTTACCTGATGAAAATGTAGCAGCTGAAAAATGTATCGTGATACTCCAAATGGATCGTGATACTTTCCCTACTCTGAGACGGAAAATGTAGCAGCCGATTCATTACCTGATGAATCCCTTTTCCTGATTAGCTTCGATGATCTTTGGTACGGAGATATCATCGTATATCTCCAAACCCAAACTTTTCGGCCTAATTTTTCTAGTACTGACCACCGTCGAATACACTACCAAGCCCGTCAGTATATTATCCTTGGTGATACTCTTTATCGTTGTGGAATTGACTCAGTTTTTCGACGCTACCTCATGTTTGAAAAAGCCGAGAAAGCCCTAAATGACTCCCATTCTGGAGCCTGTGGTGGTCATGTGTCTAGGTATTCTACTGCCCAGAAGATCTTGCGAGCAGGGTATTTTTGGCCTTCTTTATTTAACGATTGTATAATTTCCATCCAAAAATGCCACACTTGCCAGACCTACAACCATAAAATATGGTCACATATTGCCCCCCTTCACCCTGTGGTCTTTGTTGGTCCTTTTGCGAAATGGGGTATCGATTTCATGACATGTCACCCTCACTCGGTCGGGGGGAATGGATACATTATTGTAGCCATAGACTATTTTACGAAATGGGCTGAGGTGATGCCGACATTTGCAACACCGGAAAGACCGCAACATTATTCATATTCAATCACATCATAGCTCGTTTTGGTGTTCCTCAAGCTATCGTCACTAATCATGGTAGTCACTTTAGAAACTTCATGATGTCCGAACTCACTGAAAAGTTGGGTCTTCTCCATGAAAACTCAACACCCTATTACCCACTAGCCAACAACCAAGTTGAAGCAATTAACAAAGTCCTCATTACCATGCTTCGACGAATGATAGGGATTCACAAAACGAGTTGGCACACGATGTTGTTTTCAGCATTGTGGGCTTATCGGACGTCCGTTAAGTCTGCTACCAGGTTTACACTATTCCGGTTAGTCTATGGTCTAGAAGCCATCTTGCCGATTGAATGTGAGATAGCCTCCCTAAAACTAGCCGTCGAACTCCTCCCAAACACTTATGTTGAAGAAGAACATCTGTTGTATCTCATGCGATTAGAAGAAACTCTTCGCGATGCCACCCTAGTTATAGAAGCCCAGAGGAAATGATGCAGGAGCATCTCTCCAAATCAACCAACCCACGTCAGTGCATGCATTCAATGAAGAGAGGCGCATCTCTCATTTTCAAAATTTGAAATTTGAATGTAATTAATGTTGTAGGCTGTTGAGCCATGGAGCTGTGCCTTTGCGCAGGAATTAGAGTAGATAGCCTTGAATGTTTGTAAGGCTGAGATCTAGATCCGATTCTAGACTAGACAACCCATTCAATGTAATTGAATAGGGTAGGTGAGTTTGGAGGGAAGAGCTCAAAGAGCCCCCTCATGTAAAAGATCGGGATATATTCTTTGTATGGGGAGAGAATAAAAAATCAGAGAGAGAGAGAGAAAAAGAGAGTAGAGAAGAGCTGAGACTTTTTTACAGTCTGCACTCAGAAGACCTTTGTAAAGAGGCATTTTATTAATACAAATAGAAGCCATTTTTCCTGCAAGTATTTCTATGTTGAATGAATGCCTATGTGTGTTCCTTATCTGTTGTAGATGTATGTTAGGTATAAATTTGTAGGGGTTGTTTGATTTCAGGGTTAGAGGTCTTTGAGGCTTCACACTAGCAGGGTGTGACAGAATGCTGTGGGTTCTGATAGCCGTGCACAGAGGGTGCATTTCTGAACTCTACAGATTTAGACAAAGGCGTGCCAGGAGGGAACAATAGCTGAAATCATTGGATCAGAGGAAGACCTCAAGGTTGCTGAATACCTTGGAGGTAAGGCTGTGTATGAGAGACATAGTTGTAGACAAAATCTCTCAAGATTTTTGTAGAGCTCTTCTAAGTGGGCATTGAGCATATGCAGAGGTTTCATTGAAGAAGAACTCTGCTATGAGTTCAATAGAAGTTAGAATCACTGAAGATTATAGACACTCTGCCAGGAGGGCATTGAGTAGGTGTGAGAGAGCACAGGAAGAACTCTTTGAGTCCTAGATTTGAAGAAGAGTCCAAGGAGAAGGATCTTCACAGGGTTGTTGAACACCTTGAAAGACTCAGCAATAGGTTTCTTGAGTGAAAGATTGCCAGGAGGGCATTAGAAATTCTCTATCTAAAGGAGAAGAGAAAGAAAAAAGGACCGAGTTCCTTAGAGATCTAAGTTTGTGAGGAAGCTCAGGACGGATAACACTTTGTGTGTGTAGAGGTTCTGCAGAAGTGTAGAAGTCGAGGAACACTTTAAGGATTCGAGAACGAAAGCTCAAGAGGAACAAGGTCACTGAGAACGTGGTCAAGACTCAAAGCTGAAGATCTTGCAAAAGAAAGGCAAAGGTCGAGGCCTTTAGCACTTGGAAAATATTCCAAGTATCGGAAGAAAGCACATGCTCAGGAGGGAGCACATGAGAGATTTCAGAAATCAGGAATTCGGGAGTCCCGTTGACAAGAGGTTGGGCTCTCGCATTGATAAACCCCGAAAGGATCACGATCGTCCGATTGATTAGGACACATGGAAGAGATCAGAGGGGTTTTGGCATTTCAGCCATCGGAACTTCGGGAGTTCCAAGGACAAGGCGTCCACGCATTTCGGTGTTTGGAAACCCAAAATCATGAAAGGAGAAGACCCAGGAAGAATATCATTTCAGCATTCTGGGTATTGGCTTTTCGGGAGTTGACATTTCGGGAGTTCAAAGGCCGGGAGGTTGGGATCTCGTATTGATAAGTCCTGAAGGACATAGGACTGCGGTCGTATGGGAAATGGTCACATGGACCAAGGCATATCCCAGGGGGGCTAATCGTTGATTAAAGCCGTTTCAGAATTTCGGCATTTCGGATATCGAAAGGTCAAGGAGTCAAGGTGATGCAGACCTATCGACCCTCAGGATCAAGATCCGCTCATAGGATCATTCGGATTCTCCTTTGAGCTGGATTGACTCCTTCAGATTCCTATTGGAATCTCCAATTTAATCGATCCACAGGTCCTTTTTTTTGCAGCTTGCAATCTCGCGAGTTCGCGAGTCGTGGCTCCCGACTCTTCCTCTCCAAATCTGTGATACTCGAGATCACAAAATGGGTATAGCCCTTTCTTCCATCAACACCCTCCTTGTGTGACCGCTGGCTAGGCTAAGCGCTAAAACTTCTCGCCTCTCGCACCTTCACAAGTTCGAAGGCCCAACCTTGGCACCATTCTTTCCCGAACTCCCGAGAGGCGATGTTGACTTTCCTCCTCTCGTTCTCACTACTCACGACTTGGTGAGTCGATGGGTCGAGATTTTGTTCCCTTATCTCACAAACCCCCGAGATGCGAGAGGTCAAAGGGGTGTTGAATCTTCCCTATATGTGACATGTGTCCGCCTGCCTATTTCCCCGGGCCCACCTTGCGGTTCTGCCACATGTTTCCTCTGTGCCTTGGCTCTCGACACTTCACAACCTTTGCAATTGAGAGTAACTCCTCTCAACCTTAGAACCCCCGAACATGCAAAATGCGATGGGGTTCTTGATCCAACGGTCCTCCCGTGACTTGGATCCGACAACTATCCTCGCTCCTCGTGATTTCGCCTCTCGTGACTTTGGAGCACTCGATCTTTAGGTTCTCACCCGGTGAACCCCCGAGTTCACGAGATCCCTAGATCTCTGCCACCTGTCCTCCTCCTAACGTACGACTGTGATTTTATCACGGTTTCACTACTTGTGACTTAGAACTTTTGGGACAAGAGTCTAGACCTCTTACCCTCCAATATGCCGAAACGGTGAAATTCTAACACATTGTCTACGTGGGTCTTATGATAGAACTTCCCGCCTTTTTGGAATTTCAGACTTCATGACTTCGTGAATCCAGATGCTATGCTCTCAGACCTCTGACTCACGAAACCCCAAAATGGTCAATGAAAGTCCAACCTCTGTGTTGGCGAGCATGCCACCTATCCACTCTCAGATGGATGGTCCTGATCCTCTTCACAGCTTCTCCACTCACGAAGTTGAAGAACTTTCCCTTTTGACCTCCGATGTCTGAATCTACGATAGAGAGGATCTCGTGACATGTGTCCTTTCAATCGGATGGCTCAGATTTTCTCACTATTTTCGAGAGTTTGAATGTCGAATGCCCAGACTCTCGTCATTCGGACTCCCGAACTCCTGAACGCCGATATCTCGATATGAAATCCTTTCGAGACTTTTGTCTCTGCCCTACTGTATGAGGGCTTAACTCCCTCACAACTCTTGACATATTTAAAGGCTATCAGGTCCTATGGCTAAGATCTGATGGTTCAGATCCATCCCTTCTCTGTGCGCTCCTCTGCTACTCCCTGGACATGGGAAATTCAATGGCTCAGATCTCTTCTCTGATCTGATCCAATGGTAGTTGTACTCTCCCTCTTGAGCATGCATTTCCTTCCACTATTTGGAAGATTTATCCATGGCTAAAGGCCTCGACCTTTACCTTGCTTCAACGAGCTCTTAGTCTTAAGTCTCACTTGAGTTCACAACGACGTCGTTCCTCCTAAACTTCTCTCCTCGAATCCTCAAAGGACTCTTCGGCTCCTGTGCTTCTTGCAGAGCCTCTGCACACACAAGGTGTTATCCGTCCTGAGCTTTCCTATAGCTTCGACCTCCAAGGAAATTCATCCTTTTTCCTTTCTCCCTCAGATGGAGAATTTAGATGCCCTCTTGGCACTCTATCTTCTCAAGCAACCTATTGCTGAGGCTTTCAGGGTGTTCAAAAACCCTGTGAAGATCCTTCTATGGACTCTTCTTCAATCTCTGAACTCAAAGAGTTCCTTCTGTGCGCTCTAGCACTTACTCAATTCCCTCCTAGCAGAGTATCAAGAATTCTCTGATGATTATTG
>CBVK0101962965.1:0-10161 GCA_900067695.1 Picea abies | reverse complement strand
GTGGGGGGGGGGGGTGACTTGTATATGGCTACTATTATTTTAGGAAATTGATTTTGAAGTGATAATCAAACCAGGGAAGCTGAATGCAGGACCAAATCACTTGTCAAGGGTAACCAATGGAGAAGAATCTACCAACTTGGAAGATAACTTCCCTGGTGCGCATTTATTTTCAATCCAAGTAGTCGATGAATCTTTTGCTGAAATCATTGAATACTTGAGTACAAGGAATGCTCCACAAGAGTTTAACACTGTGCAAAAGAAAAATATGGTATTCAGAGTTGCAGACTACCAATTGATTGCAGGACATTTATACAAGATGGGTGCAGACAACATTTTGAGGAGATGCATACTAGAACACAAAATGCCTAGGATTTTGGCAAAAGCCCATGAAGGAATAGTTGGAGGACATTATGCAGGAAAAGATATCGCACAGAAAGTTTTGCATGCAGGATTATGGTGGCCAACACTTCACCAACATGCAAAGGACTATTTTCAGAGATCTAATTTCTTTCATAGGGTTGGTAAACCTAACAAAAGGGATGAGATGCCCCTAAGACCACAGGTAACCTTGCAAGTATTCGACAAATGGGCAATAGAATTTGTGGGACCAATTAACCCACCAACAAAGAGGTCAGGAGCAAGGTATATCATTACTGCGACATAATACCTAAAAATATGGGTAGAATCAGCACCAGTAAAAGATTGTAGTGCAGAGACAACAACACACTTCTTGTTTGAACAAGTGATCACTAGATTTGGTTTTCCAAGGATTTTGATGAGTGACCAAGGCACTCACTTTATCAATGGTACTATCAGTGCTATGAATAAGGAATTTGAAGTCTACCATCAGAAGAGTACAACATACCATACTCATGCAAATGGAAGAGTGGAAACCCTCAATAAGATCCTGGAGAATTCCTTAACTAAGATTTGCAATGTCAACAGAGATGATTGGGATTTGAAGATACCAGTAGTATTGTGGGCATACAGGAGTACATGAAAAAAGTTTAGAGGACAGACACCATTCAGGTTGGTGTATGAATAGGAAGTAGTGGTGCCATTATAATTTATGGTACCTAGCCTGTGCATTGCAATGATCACCAACATGATAGAAAGAGGCATAGTGAAATAAATATTGAACCAACTAATAGAGATGGAGGAGGATAGGATTCTATCAAGATTTAATCAGGAAGTACAGAAAGAAAGAGACAAATCCTGGCATGACAGACATATCAAAAGAAAGAGTTTCAAGGAAGGATACCTAGTCTTGCTTTATGACAGTAAATTTTCTCAGCATCCAGGAAAATTCAGAATGCATTGGTTGGGGTGAATATTGTCACCAACAGGGGATCAGTACAGTTAAAATACTTCGGAGGCATGGAAATGAAAGGAATTATAAATTGGATTCAATTGAAACTATATAGGGACAGTCGAACTCCTAGTACTTAAAAAGTTACAGCGCAGTAAGAAAACATGTACATAGTGTATTATAGTATAAGTTAAGAGAGAGAAAAGGACAAGAAGAAACAAAAAAGGAGAAAAAGAAGAAAATCCATAAAAAGTAGCAATGGGATAAAAATACAAACAAATCGACGGATATGGAAGGTTTTGATATAAAAGAATTGTTATAATTAATAGTGCGCTGCAAAAAACCAGTGATTGAAAACATTGTGCAATGGAGAGCAGGTAACAGGCAGAAAGGCACAGCGTGCATGAATGATCTATATTATTTTTTAGAAAAAAATGAAAGAAGATATACTACAATTAAATACACATAAATATTTCCAGAAACAGAGAAATATAGTAATACATGATTTCTATTAATGAAAGAAATGTATAGAGACTGTAAAAATACAGAGTGAAAGACTCGCTAGAATGGTAGCAGCTTATCTCTAAGAAGAGATGTGACAGCTAATCACATTCACAAGAATATGATTGTTACAATGAGGCTACAAAGGCCTTTTTAACATAAGTAAAATCCAAAACCCTAACCCCAGAAGATGAAAATCCAAAAGGTTTGTGGGCCCCGATGGCGATAGTTGATACGTCAACTTCCTGGGGGTGTAAATTTTGCATACGATATTCGTTTTGGGCGCTTGATACACCATTAGAAAGTTCTAACCGAGAAGAATAATTTTTTACTATCCCAAGTCAATGTCTTTGGCAGTCACCTAGGCCCCAAATCCCCAAAAAACGTTGTTTAGGGCCTCAAAACGGCCCCATAAGCTTGGAACCTGAAAAACTGCCAAGATGGAAAACTATTTTTCGAGCCCATGGAATAGGTGGGTGGCCACCAATATCCACCTGGATCAATCCTCCTTCCTTAAGAAGCAATGGTCTCCATTGTGTTGAGTTCCTGGGGGAGAGAGGGAAGTGTTTGCTGAATCTAAATCTTGGTGAGTTTCTTTCCTTGTTGGAGACGTCGTGTTGCTCAGTTTGTGGAAGGTTGTCACGAAACTATTGTTGGTGGGGTTAAATTTGTTCAACCAGTCGGGATACCTGATACGACTGTGTGTAGAAGGAATTTTTGTGCTTTATTGCAATTTTTTCGACTTGCTTCTGTTGGATAGAAGCAGGTCCGATATTGTAGTGGTTGCAGTATCCTTCTATTCACCTTTCGAACATGTTGTGAAGAAGTTGAATTTTGTAGTATGAGATACTACCTTGCAACATTGTTTAGGTGGGACAGTAGTTGGAACTACCTATGGTATTCTATAGAGGTGACCCCCCAATGTAACAATGACACTACGGGGTTGAGACTCATAAACAGCATGGCGCTTCCACATATATGGTTGGCCCAAGAGCACATCACATAAATCTAGTGGGGAAACATCACATAATACCTCATCCTTGAAGGGTTGGATGTTGTATGATAATCGACACTATTGGCTAACACGAAGATCTCATCCCTGGCAAAGCCACCTGATGTTGTATGGTTGTGGGTGTGGTGTTATCGACAATCCCAACTGTTTAACGACCTCTACTAAGATGAGGTTCTTCTGGGTTTTGCTATCAACAATAAATGTAGTGGGGTCCCTTTCACCCACATATCTGAATGAAAAAGGCACTCCCCCTATTCAGGATATGTTGGCTCTTCTGGTTTAAGTGTTGCAGTTGTGACAATAGCAATGGGATCTACGTCGATGATCTGTCTTTTACCAGTATTTTCAGAATCAGATTCTAAATCAGGGTTCAGCTCCTTGTCTTTTATCTCATCCACCAATGATTTTTTTGAGCGACATTCATCGGTGTTGTGAAATGGGATTTTGTGGAAATCGCACCATTTTCCAGTGTCTTTCTTCGTCTTCTTGTGACCCTTATTTTCCTATGGCTTAGACTAGTTTTCAAGAAGTTGTTTGTTAGGGTCGTCTTTCTCATATTTTGGCTATTTCAGATTTTCAAATCTGAACTCTGTTTTTTCTTGTGCCTAAATTTCTGCTCGATTTTAACAGCATATCGATAAGAAGAACCGAGTGATGAGATATCCAGAAAATCCATTTCAGTTTGGATGTATCTGTGTATAGCCCCATGGTATTTCATAAACAAATTTCACTTGGATTCTTTGATACCCATCTTGGTGCACAACGTATGGAAGGTATTGGTGAACTTTGACACTGTTTGACCCCTCTCTTGTCGTAGTGTGGTCCATCTCATGTATTGGTCTTCATAGTTTCCAACAGGGTAATATTGTTCCTTGACCTCATCCACACAAAAAATCCCAAGTGGGATCGACCCCATATATTCCAGACTCCTCTATGGAACGTTTCTCCCAATAAGTTTCCCACCAATGTTTGACATGGGGGGGAACCTTAAGGAGTGTGAATGTGATCTTTTCCATGTCATAAAAATGGTGAAAATAAAAATAACCTTCTTGCAGATTTAACCATTTGTCTAGGGTATCCACATCTATTTAAACTTCAAATACGGGAATATCAAAATTAACCTGTACATTGAAAGGTGAGGTGCCTCCAAAGTGGTCACTTGATGAAGACGTGGATGTTGTTATCGGCATGTGTTGAAGGATGTGGGAAAAATTCTCTATCATTTCGTCCCTCTGTCGCGTGAGAGCTTGCTCAAGAAACAGATTAATAGAATCATATGATCCATCATTTTTCTTTTCTTCCACTATGGAGGGTTTCTTGGACATGCAAAAGTGCTAGCAAGGAAAACCCCCCTATGGCTACACCAGGGTTTACAATGTAGGTAGATCAATGACCATGTAAAATTCTCCTACTTTTTTAACTATCGTAAACATATCCCATACTCATGCATGAAAGACAAAGTAAGAAGGATCAGGCAAATGTACCTTTTACTATGTTTCCGGTGTCGATCCTCTTGTGCTTGATAGCTCCATTGACTACAAACCTCCTCCCAAGGATGGTCTTCATTAACAAACAGATAAACAGGAAACTACAAACATGCATCTCATATATAAATCATGGGTTACAAGTGAGAATAAAACATAAAAAAAATGTAAACATTTGACACATCATATATTGGGACAGGAAAATTATTTCTTTTATTGATAATACAATGTTCACTTACAACAAGGTCGGCTACTGCTCCATGAACCTGGTCCAGGATCCTCTTCACCAACCTCCAAGTGCACCTCTGAGTATCTTTTTCCTCTCAACCTTCTTCTTGGAAAATGGAATTGGCTTATGATGGAGGAAAAAGGGAAAAATGGGGAGTTCTGATGCAATTCTCACAACAAGGTTGCAAATTCTTGGGGCAAGGAGAGGATGTGAAACAGGAAAAGTTTCATCGTTCTTATGCTTGGCTTAGGAATGATACCCAAAAACATCCTTTTATATGAAAAAAGGATGGTTGTTCAGTTGGGTGACGGGATATAGGCAGTGGATTAGTTGGGAAACTACCCAATAGCCCGTAATCTCAACAAATTCCTTGCAACTTTTTCAAGTATACGCGGGTTTTAGTGGTGCAGCTAGCATATGTATGCAGGTTGTAGTGGTGCAACTAGCATATGTACACGAGTTGTAGTGGTGCAGTAAGCGTGTGTATGTGGGAAGTATTGGTGCAGGGCATGTACATCTTCAAAAATGAGTGTTTAAGAAGAGAAACTCAGTGATGGCTTGGAAAAAATAGCAAGTAGGAGGACCAAATGCCAGGTATTTTTGTGAGTGGAAAATCCCTCTACGGACTAGCACTTAGGTTTAAATTTTGCATGCAGAAAAGACCTAAATATTTCTACTTTCTACCGTCATCCCAGACCTAATCCCCATTATTCTTAAGCAAATACATAGTTAAGAAGATCAAGTGAGCATACTTTATCACGGGCGTTTGATGTAGATCCTTTCTCATGCTTGATCACTTTTGATTGCAGCTCTCCTCCCAAGGCTAGCCTGCATTCACACAAAACAAACAAAAAAATCCACATGCATTTGATATATAGATTAATGGGTTAGAGATTCAATAAACAAGTATGCAATAAACCATAAAAACCTCATATGGTGGGATGGGAAAAGTATTTCTTTATTATTAACTTCAACAAATCAACTTACAATGATGAAGTCGGCTACTGCTCCACGAACTTGGTCCTGGGCTCCTCTTCAACTATCCTCCAACTTCTTTTCTCTATCTTTCTCTTTGCACAAGGATGGCTAAAGTGTTGGGACAAAGGGAATGTGCAATTGGGTATAGTTTCTTTACTATGATTCTCCTCTTCCAAATGGGACCCCTAAACCTTCTTTTATAGGCTAGAAGAAGCTAGGTATTTGGACGAACCCTTGGCCATGCATGGCCAGAAGGTTTAGTTAACTCACCCAAAGCTATGTGTTCCATCGGCATATTTCCTTTTTTCATGATTTTGTAGGTACACGCGGGTTGTTTTGGGTTAGCGAGCATGTACACGCGTGCGGTAATAGAGCAGGGCACGTGGGCCTTTATAAAAGTGTTTTTAAGAAGAGTTGTTCAGCAGTGCTTTGGAAAAGAAGGAATCTGAGATGGCCTGATGCCAGGTAAGCATGTCTTGTGCAAATTAGGGTTATAATAGATGCCCCCTAATGTGTGAGGTCAGAAGAGCATCTAATGGTCGAAATACATTACCAATCTTTACTGATGTGTCGAACAAGTGAGCTCAGGGACCAGAAATCGGGAGGCATCGTCTGCAAAAATAACAATTGTCTCACCGAGGCGGGCATACCCATGCTCGGGATAAAATAAACTCATGTCTACCAATCAAATACATTGTAGATCCATGTCATATAACTATATAAAGTGTAGCTGCAAACAATACATAGCGGAGCTACATCTCGA
Organism: Picea abies; assembly: GCA_900067695.1. Lineage (NCBI taxonomy): Eukaryota > Viridiplantae > Streptophyta > Pinopsida > Pinales > Pinaceae > Picea > Picea abies. The sequence goes on along the minus strand of CBVK0101962965.1, from coordinate 3,885 downwards.
AATCAAAAATATATACATGTAGAGTATCCATCTTCTTCTGATGGTTGGAGAGGAGGTCTTCAGAGCTCGAGCAACAACTTCAAAATCTTCAAAACTTGGGTAGGAGTGTAATATGAGTGTATGACTTCACTACCCATGGGTCTTCGATGGCTCGTTGGTCATGGACTAGAGAATCTTGATGATCAGACTGAAGGCTTCATTGATTTCGAACAAAGACATGATTGGACATTCAGGATGGTCGGGTATGAGGGAAAGAGACAAACTGCAGAGGCGTTGACTCGGGCTTGGTAAAAATTTTCCTTGGACAACAGCACGACAAATGATGAGACTCGGGCAGCATGGCATTAATCATAATTTTATGAGGCAGGAGGCAACGCAAACTCTCCATATGTTTGGAAGAATAACCAAACAGAGGACACAGCTCTATGTAGCGAGAACAACTTCCTAAAGTCATATTAAATCCCATAGTTTGATGAACAAACGGACAGATGTACTTTATCCAAGGGTGACTTATTGTGCTGCCAATAAAGAAAATACTTTTCCCTTCCTCTTTTTGGGGTATATTCGATTTTTTGTCTTTTTCAATGATTTTTTGGAAAAAGAATAAAAGAATGTTACGTTACAAAGGAGAAATGAGTGTTGCAAACATACAAGTTCAAGGCACAAGGACAAGATTGATGTTCAGAGAAATGACACGCAGGAAAAATCCTCGAGGGGCTAAAGGTGTCAAGACATAGAGGCAAAGTGCTATAAGGCTTTTGTATAAGGTATGCTTCAAATGGTTCAATTGAGAGCAACATGGAGCTGGAATTTAGACCAAAGACGCAGGTATGAAAACGCGGTTAACAAAACACACAATGGTAACATCCTTCGATGTAAGTTTAACAAGCCTAGAGAAGGTAAGCTCAACGGTTTTTCATATTTAGAGAGTCTGAAAAAACGTAAAAGGAGACTCCATTGGGGTACCTTTTTCGAAGGTAGTCTAGTCGGTTCGAAAAAGGGGTAAACTAGTACCGACAAGACGTCTATTCAAAACCATTTTAAGGAGTGTGATAAAGACAAGATCACTCGGCCATTTTTTCATTTTTAAGGAGTCTGAAAAAAGATTAACTATGGACTCCATCAGGAATGTTCTTCTAGACCAGTTTAACTAGTGTGAAAGAATAAGGTCACTTGGCGATCTTTTCAATTTTAGGGAGTCTGAAAAGAGCTTAACTATGGACTCCGTGGGGGTTCCTTTTTTGTAAATTTAGTCCCTCAGGCCCGAAAAAGGGTTAAAACGATACCTGAGAGTACTCTTCTAGAGAACTGAAGTTCCTTAGAGTATACCTTTGTTCATACAGTTGATCGTCTGGACCGAAAAAGGGGTAAACTACCACCGGATAGACGTGACTCCAAATTTCATTTTAATGATCATGAAAGGCCACAAGATTGCTTGGCAATATTTTCATGTTTAGAGGGTCTGAAAAGGGCTTAATAGAAGACTCGTGTAAGGAACGTTCTTCTGGACCAATTTAAAGAGTGTGAAGAAACAAGGTCACTTGGCAATCTTTTCATCTTTAGGGAGTCTGAAAAGGGCTTAAAGAAGACTCCAAGGGGGCTATAACTCATGTATGAAACTGGTTCAGGTAGAGCCCACTGCTAGGCTCACACCATGAGTCTCTTCGATAGTCAACTTGGGAAATCTCCCAAAAGGGAAGAAAACACAAACCACGATGTAAGTCCTCCCTCGGTATAGAAATCGTAGACATGGCTTCAAGGATAGCCTCATCTGAGGGCAATTCAAAATCTGAGAAATCATGCAAACGAGGGTCGACGGTCCCAAAGGGTGAAGTAAACTGACCATACTCCATATGACGATGGAGTTTATGGCTAGGACTGGCATATTCTATCAGCGAACAATCACAAGCACAAGGACTTGAGGATCTAAAAACAACGAGATCATACTCAGAAGGATACTCAAGCCTACTTGAACCAAGAGGGGGAAGCAAGGCCTCCCATGCCCCCATTGCATAAACCAATGGATCAATTGTTGATACCAAGTATTGAGAGGGAACACATGATTGCACTGGTTCCTGCTCAGAAGCAATTGAACACCGAGGATAAGACACCACATAATTAACCTGTGGCGGGGGTAAAGTCTACACGAACACTAGGAACATGTAAAGGGGTAGTCTGAAATAATGATGAATTAGGAATGTGATTATCAGGTGCCAGCTGGTCAATAGTGACAATGCTTCTATTATGAGGGAAATGCATCACCCAGAAGAATGTAGACACCACAACATTCATAGCATATACATAATCACGCCCAAGAAGCATATTGAAATCTAACAAGCCTTGCACCACTATAACATCAACAAGGACAATTTTCCCACCTAACGAGATAGGCAACTAAGGAAGAACCCCTAAACAATCACTAGGAAGTCTGTCAAAAGCCAACAACTCATGCGAAGTAGACACAAGCTTGGGAGATCCAAAGACTTTCCAAATCGAGGAGGATAAAATACTTGTGGAGGCTCCTTCATCCATAATACATCGATAAATGTTTGTTGAATTAAATTCAACCCTTATTTGAAAGGTGCGGCACAAGGAAGACGAGGCTCAACAAGGTCATTCCAATCAAAGGAAACCATCCTAGGGCTTGGAGGGGGTGTTCTCGGAATGAGCGGAATGCCCCCTTGTTCTGAAAGTGCTAAACTGGAAATGCTAAAAACATAGTCGGTAGACACGTCACTCCCCAAAATAAGAGTGGGATCATCCAATGACTGCATCAGCATGACCACTTTTGAAACCAATGAATGAATAGGTTGTAGGACTACATGGTCTAAAGGCACCTCACCCCCCAAAAGAGGAGTGGGATCAGCCGATGACTGCATCGGCATAACCACTTTCGCAACCAATGGTTGAATAGCCTGCACGACTACATGGTCTAAAGGTGCCTCACCCCCGAGAAGAGGAGTGGGATCAGCCAATGACTTCATCAGTGTGACAACTTTCTCAACCAATGGCTGCATAGGCTAAGAGACTACATGGTCTAAAGGCACCTCACCCCTCAAAAGAGGAGTGGAATCAGCCGATGACTTCATCGGCATGACCACTTTCTCAACCAATGGTTGAATAGGCTAAGAGACTACAAGGTCTAAAGGCACCTCACCCCCCAAAAGAGGAGTGGGATCAGTCGATGACTTCATCGGCATGACCACTTTCTCAACCAATGGTTGAATAGACTACAAGGAAACCTCAAAAGACTCAGAATCAGAAGAGCTTGTAGATAGGGACCACAATCTTTGTACCTCTGGAATGCCAGGGCACAAATGAGTAAGGTGATCTCCCTTGCAAAGCTTACAAGGGAACTTAGGCTTACATCCTATCCATCTAGGTTTCTCAACAGAATTAATGCCCCCAGCATGACTAGCAGTGGTTGGTTTCACATCTCCAACATGACTTGCAAAGGTTGGTGATGAGTCGATAACATGACTTGCAGAGGCTATAGACCGATTACCAATATGACTAGCAGTGACTGGAATTTTTCCCCCAGCATGACTTGCAGAGGGTGGGTGTGTGCCCCCAACATAGCTTGCAGAGGCTGGGTGATGGTCTTCAACGTGACTTGCAGAGGTTGTCAACCTATCTCCAACATGACTTGCAGAGGTTGGTGATTTCTTCTTCCTATTCTTCCTCTTTCTATTTCGTTTAGACTTTCGGTTACTAGTAACTGTACTTTCACCAGAGTTGGGAGAAAGAGGAGGAGAAGACTTTGTTGATGAAGAAACATCAACAGGGTCCCATGACTTAAGGTTCTTAACTAAGAAGCGTTAAGAGCATTCGGGACATTTGGAATGGTACCCAACCAAACCGGTAGTCCCACATTCAACCCAGGAA
>CBVK0101962962.1:0-10410 GCA_900067695.1 Picea abies | reverse complement strand
TTTTATGTCCTGATGATGGATCCTATTGCGGATCCGAAACGTTGACGACAAGCTATCATTAGCACTGTGGTTCCTCCGGCAATTTCTGAAGAATAAAATCCATTGGCATTATCGCTTCTTGCCCAAAGACCAACCTGAAAGGTGTATGTCCTGTCAAATTTTTACTTGTAGTATCGTAAGCCCATAATACTGCAGGCACTCTTAAGTCCCAATCATCTCTCCCTACATTCCAAATATTTGTCAAGGCATTCTCAAAGATCTTATTAAAATATTCCATGGTTTCATTGGCCTCAGGGTGATATGGGGTACTCTTTTGGTGATGAATTTGGAACTCCTTAGTCAATGTTGCAATTGTTTTTTTTAGAATGTTGATTATTGCAAATTCGTGAGACATTCTTGAGGTATTATCCCTAGAGAAGTCAGTTGGGTTGACCTGTGCCTTCTCCCTATATTCTCCCCAATGGACTGAGCTAGGTTGACCTAAGACTGGTCTTCTCCTCAGTTGTGCTGGGTTGGGTTGACCTGAGACTGGTCTTATCCCGAGGTGGATGGGTTGGGTTGATCTGTGGGGACCCCCCTGATCTTATCTCCATATCGATATGGGTTGAATGCTCCTCTGAGACCAAGTTGAGCATGAAATTTTTTAGAGGAGTGAAAATTTGTCCTGGGAGGGCACCCAACATCCCATGGGAGCAGAACATGTGGACATGTCACTTGGGAGTTGACCAAGTGGAAACGTCATGAGGGATCAACCCTTGACAGTGATGATGACTTTCTCTAGTGGGTCATAGCCCCTAGAAGAGACGAGGACGTCCACACTGGGTGCATCCATGTGTGACATATTGATGCAACCTTTCACTATGATGACCAGACACAAGAAGAATCCCATCGTCTTGTGTAGATGACCCATCAGAAGCCCGACATCTTGTGTAGAAGACCCACTAGAATCCCAATGTCTTGTGTAGAAGACCTAATCTTCTAAATTCGGCCTAGATGAAGAGACACATTTTGGAAAGGAAAAATTTCTCATTGGACTTGTATAAATAGAGAGAACTATCTTTCATTTTGTCATAACACACTTGGATCACTTTATCTCTCTTGTGTAGCACTAGCCTCTTGGGATCCTAGCGCATTTATTCTTGGTGATTGGATTTTCTCTTAGACTATATATTATCTGGTGAAATATTGTTGTTGGGTTTTTCTCCCTTGTGAAGAAGGGTTTCCCAAGATATCTCTTGTGTATTTTGTGCATGGTTATCTTCTTGTGATCTTGGATAATTGAACGATGTAATTAATGCTTATGGTTTATCCTTCATGACGCTTATGCTTTGAAAAATTGAATAGAATGTTAACAAGTTGATCAAGCATAAAAATTCAACATGGTATTAGAGCAGTGTTCCTGAAATAGCCATTGCACTAGCTTCTCCAACACCTTTACAAGCTAGTCGCCACCTTCTTGCTGCAACTACAAAAATGGCCCTTACCCTTTTTCCTTTTCAATCTAGTTTTAGCACTTTACCTTGAGAATTGGGCCTAATATATTCACAGACAGGTATGGCCTAGTCCAACACATCACCTCCAACTTTCAGATTAAAATTGAAGAAGTTTGGATTTTTGGCCCTAGTGTTTCTAGGGTTTTTGTAGATTTCATATTCTAGGGTTTCTGCAATCATGGTGGGAAACATTCCCGTGGAAGATAGGATTGATGGAGACTCTAAATTCAACTCTTGGAAATCAATACTACTCGTCACTCTAGAAGAGAGTGACCTAATGAAATTTGTGGAGGAATTTGTACCAAAACCAACAGATGCATCAGATAAAAAATCAGTGGAAGAAAAACGATGCCAAGACTAGAAAGATAAATATTTACTCTATGAAAGATCATTTAATTCCAAAAATATCCTCAATTAAGACAACCAAATATATGTTTGATGCTTTGAATACGTTTTTTGAATGTAAGAACACCAACAGAGCCATTTCCTTGAAGCACCAGCTTCAGAATATTAAAATGACCAAAGAAGATATAATTGCCACCTTCTTCATGAAAATTGTTGAGATTAGAGATAAATTAGGCACCATTGGAGAAATAATCTTGGACAAAGAGCTGGTAATGACAACCCTCAATGGTCTTCCAAATAATTTGGATCCATTCATTCAGAGTATCAGTAGACGATCCAAATTTCCCGAGTTTGATCGATTATGGGCAGACTGCACTCAAGACGAGACAAGACTTGCAATGAGAGGTGCACATAGTTCCCATCATGATGAAATTCATGCACTTTCCTATCATGAAAGGAAAAGAAGAGGAAGAGGAAAAGGTACAAAAATATTTCAGAGGAAACGAAAGCTACATCAGGCTCATGAACACAAGGAGAAAGACATGTCAAAATTTTAGTGTTACATATGTCATAAATATGGGCACTATGCCAGAGACTGTCCTATATGAAAGAAAGGAAGGAGGCATGCAACCACTGCCAACATTGATGGAAATCCAACTCACACCAGATCAGATCCTACTGATGAATTCTTCTTCATCTCATCCTTCTCAGGTATAGTTCCTACTAGCAATATTGTCTTGTTAATTGAAAGTGGTGCTTCTAGACATATGACTGGATATAAATAAAATCTCACTGAACTAGTAGAGAAGGATTCTCGGTTACATGTTGTAGTTGGTGATGATGCTAGATATGCTATGAAGGGAACTGGAACCACTTCCCTTCAAATAGACACAGGTATTCCACTTCATTTGAGTGATGTATTGTTTGTACCGGGGATGAGAAGGAACCTTGTCTCTATTTCAGCCTTAGAGGACAAAGGCTACAAGGTTTCCTTCTCCAATGTAATTGGTTTTCAAGAAGACAACTTGTACAAATTGACATTTCATCCAATTCAGGCACTTGTAATTGATTCTATCAGTGTGAGTGAGCTTCGACACATAAGAATTGCTCACTTACATTACATAGCTCTTCCTGCTCTAGGGAAGATGGTGACTAGACTTCCACCACTTCGTGTTGAGCATGATGGTGTTTGTAGAGGATATTCTCTTGGAAAGAATTCCAAGTGGACGTTTTCCAATAGTGACAATAGATCCAAAGGAATCTTGTATCGAATACATTCAGATTTGTGTGGACCTATGACAATTGCTTCCTTGAGTGGATACCTATATTATTTGATCTTCATTGATGATTACTCAAGGAAGACGTGGATTTTCTTCTTGAAATACAAGGAGTTAAAAGAAGTCCTTGACATATTCCAAGAATTTAACGCTCAGATTGAGAACCTGACTAGAAGGAAGATAAATACCTTGACATCAGATAATCGATGAGAATATACCTCCAAGTGTTCCATTGATTTCTTGCATTGAGGTAGGGATCAAGAGGGACTACACTATTCCTTACAACCCTCATCAAAATGGAGTTGCATAAAGGAAGAATAGGTCTATTGTGGAAGAAACCAAGGAAATGATCCATGATTAGAGTTTATTGATGTTTCTTTGGGCAGAAGCATCCATGAGTGCAGTATATGTGTAGAAAAAAAGTCCTCACAATATTTTGAATAACATGACTCTCGAAGAGCCCTTCACTGGACTCAAGCTTGAATTAGGACACCTCAGAATATTTGGGTGTCCAGTATACATTCACGTACCCAAGGAGAAAATATAAAAACTAGAACCCTCTGGAAATAAGGGCACTTTTGTTGGGTACAATGAATCATCAAAGGCATATTGGATCTACATCACAGGTCAGAGACATATCGAAGTGAGTCGAGATTTTTCCTTCAAAAAAATGAGAAGGTATTACATAGAGATTGAAAGTGAGAAAGAGGAAGAGATGGTGTCTTCCCACCTCACACTACATCAGTATAGAGAGAGACAGATGAGCCAGTAGAGACTATTGAGCATGTTGATCCTATTGAGCCAGTACATCCTAATGATGTTTCTAGAGAAAGTATAGTGGGTCAAAAAAGACCTGTCTGGGATTGTCATACTTTGTAGGAGGAAGAGGGACATGCAACTCCTCATGGTACTTTCAAAGGAAGTAAGAGACCCTAGAGATTCTCGAGTTATATATTATCCATGAGCCACATCATTGATTTTGAGCCCTCTAGTTATGAGGAGGCATCTAGTTAGCTAGTATGTAAGGATACCATGATGGAGGAGTATCAGTCCATCTTGAAGAATGATGTGTGGGACATTGTTCCAAGACCCAAAGAGAAGTCTGTTGTGACTTCCAAGTCGATTTATAAGACAAAACATGCAGCTGACAGAAGCATTGAGAAACACAAAGCAAGATTTGTGGCTAGAGGATTCTCTCAGGTGGAGGGAATAGACTGTGAGGAGACTTTTTCTCATGTTGCTCGATATACCTCCATTCGAATGATTATTGCACTTGATTCAGCCTTAGGTTGGAGAATACATCATATGGATGTGAATCCATCCTTTCTCAATGACGATATCGAGGAAGAGGTATATATCGAGCATCCATATGGCTTTGTGATCCATGGGAAGGAGTCCTATGTGTGCAGGTTGAAGAAAGCTCTATATGGACTCAAGAAGGCCCCTCATGCTTGGTATGCGAGGATTGATGGATATCTTATGAGTTTGGGTTTCAGCAAGAGTGTTTTTTATGCCAACCTGTACTATAAAGTTGACAATGGTGAATCCCTAATTATGATCATGTACATTGACGACTTATTCCTCACCATAACAGAGCATCTCATTACTTGGTGCAAGAATGAGTTGGCTTCTGAATTCTAGATGAAGGATCTTGGATTGATGTAATAATTCTTGGGACTTGAAGTATGCCAGAGAACTGATGATATCTTCCTAAGTCAAGGGAAGTACATAGTTAAGATCTCGAGGATATTTGGCTTGATAGACTATAATTCCATGACCACACTGATGGTGGCGAATTTCAATAAATTGAGTGAGTCTTCTTCTGATTCATAATTGATTGATCTTACTATGTATCAACAACTGATTAGATCATTGATGTATCTGGTTAATACCAGACCTAATATTTTCTATGTAGTGAATGCACTTATCAAGTTCAGAGTCATCCGAGACAAATACATTGGGTGACTGTGAAGCATGTGTTGAGATACTTACAAGGCATAGTTGGATATGGCCTCAGATTTGCTTCTAGTATCGACATGATATTGTAGGGATATGCCTATTCAAATTAGGTAGGAAGAAAAATTGAAAAAAAGAGCACCTTCAGATGTTTCTTCAGCCTAGGATCTGCCATGGTTTCCTGGTGCAACAAAAAGAAAACTTATGTGGCCCTGAGTACCATAGAAGCCAAGTACATTGCAGTATGTATGGTAGTACACGAAGAAGTGTGGATTCGCAAGCTCCTTGCAGGATTATTTGGTCAGATGTTGGATCCCACCATAATACATTATGACAACCAGATCTGTGTGAAGCTCTCATATAATCCAGTATATCATGACAATACCAAACATGTTGAGATCAAATATCACTATATTTGTGATATTGTGCAGAGGAAGGAAGTTCGAGTGGAATACCACCCTACCGATGAGTAGATCACATATATTCTCACCAAGCCCCTTGCCAGGTATAAGTTTGTGTACTTTCGTGATAAACTTGGCATGATAGAGAATGTCCCTCTTGATGAGAAGGAGTGTTGATGATTTCATCTTCGCAAGACATTCTTCGGGTCTTCTCCCTAGAGCAATGTGTTGGGTCAACCCATTCCTTCTCCCTATATTCTTCCCAATGGACTAAGTTGGGTTGACCTGAGACTCGTCTTCTCCTCAATTTTGTTGGGCTGGGTTGACCTGAGACAGGTCTTCTCTTAAGGTGGATGGGCTGGGTTGATCTGCGGGGACTCCCCTGTTCTTCTCCCCATATCAGGATGGGTTGAATTCTCCTCTAAGACTTAGTTGAGCATGACACTTGTCGGAGGAGTGGAAAGTTTTCCTGGGAGGGCACCCAACGTCCCATGGGAGTAGACCATGTGGACATGTCACTTGGGAGTTGACCAAGTGGACTCTTCATGAGGGAGGAACCCTTGAATATGATGATGACTTCCTCTAGTGGGTCGTAGCCCTTAGAAGAGATGAGGACATCGACACTAGGTGCAACCATGTGTGACATATTCATGCATCCTTTCACTATGATGACCAGAGACAAGAAGAATCCCAATGTATTATGTAGAATACCCACCAGAAGCCCAACATCTTGTGTAGAAGACCTAATCTTCTAAAGTCGGCTTGGATGAAGAGACACCTTTTGGAAAGGAAAAAGTTCTCATTGGACTTGTATAAATAAAGAGAACTATCTCTCATTTTTTGATGACACACTTGTATCACTTTCTCTCTCTTGTGTACCACTAGCCTCTTGGGATTCTAGTGCACTTCTTCTTGGTGATTGGATTTTCTCTTGGACTATCTATTATCTAGTGAAAGGTTGTTGTTGGGTTTTTCTCCCTTGTGAAGAAGCATTTCCCATGATATCTCTTGTGTATTGTGTGCATGGTTTTCTTCTTGTGATCTTGGATAGTGTATGATGCAATTAATTCTTAATGTTTATGCTTCATGATGTTTATGCTATGAAAAATTGAATAGAATGTTAACAAGTTGATCAAGCATAAAAATTCAACATAGAAAGTGTGTCCCTTGATCACTGAGTAATATGCCCGGACATATAAACCTTGTGACTTCATTTTCGAACAAAAACCATGCTACATTTTTCACTGTATAATCTGTAACTGGGGATGCTTCTACCCATCTTGTCAAATACTCTCTTGCAGTAATGATGTACCTTTCCCATGATCTTCTTTCTTGTGGTTTAATTGGCCCTGCAAAGTATATGGCCCATTTCTCAAATTCTTGCAATGTAACATGTGGATTCAAAGGCATGTTATCCCTCCTAGATGGCTTTCCCACTCGTTGGCCTACATCGCATGACTAGCAACATTCCTTCGTATCCTTGTTACGTTTTGGCTACCCCAACCCTTCTCACAAAATATTCTGTATCATTTCTCTCCCTATGTAATGTCCTCCAACAATTCCATCATGTGCTTCTTCAAGTATTACTGAAATTTCTTTCTCTGTCACACAACATCTCAGTATTACATCTGCATCCATCTTGTATAAATTCCCTACAATCAACTAATAATTTGTTTCTTTCACTATCGATTATTTATTTTGTGCTACAATCATCTCAAATGGATCCATGCATGGGTTTAAAAATTGTATGATGTCCTAGAAATAATCATCCACCATCCTTATTGTAAATAAATGCTCATATGGGAAGATGTCATCTAAATTTCCTGCATTTTCCCCTGACAATATAATCTATTCCTGTATTCAGCTTCCTTGGTTTCACTGTGACTTCAAAATCACATTCCTGAAATAATGAGAGCCACCTACATATTCTCCCCCAAAACACTGACTTGTTGACTAAGTATTTTAATGCAGAATGGTCTGTGTACATCTTAAAGTGAGACCCCAATAAATAATTCCTGAATTTATGTAGTGCATAGACCATGGCCAATCCTTCTCTTTCCGTGGTTGTATAGTTCTTCTATGCTATAGACAACTTCCTAATTGAAAAATCAATTGGGTGATCCATGTCTCCTTCCCCTAGTTGGATAGTATTGCTTCCAATGCTATGGACGATGCATCCACGTGTACATGAAACTCCTTGTTCCAATCTAGAAAAATTAAAATTGACGCGCTCACCAACTTTTTTTTTAGGGTATCCAACCCCCTCTGAGAGTGTTCATTCCATTGAAAATTCACTTCCTTCTTTAGTAACTACTCCATTGGCGTTGTGATTTGCACATATCCCTTGATAAATTTCCTATAATAACCTGTATGACCCAATGTTGCCCTTATTTTTTTGACTGATATAGGTGGTTCTAAATCCAAAATGACTGGGATCTTAGATGGATCTATTAATGGCCCTTGTTTTCACACTACATGTCCCATCGAAATTCCAAATGGTGCGCAAAAAATTCACTTCTTCAAGTTCAACAAAATATGACACTACCTGCATCGATCTAACATAAGTCTAAGAAGTTCTATATGATCCTTTAGTAGACTGAACATCATCCAATCATCCAAGTAAACTTCTAGGAACTTATGGATGAACTCCTTGAATGCTGCAACCACTACCTTGGAAAACACCACAAGGGCATTCTTCAATCCAAAGGGCATAATCGTGTACTGATAACATCCTCATTCCGTTGAAAAAGAGGTCTTGTGTCAATCCTCTTGCGCAATTCTTATCTGATGGTACTCAAAGAATCCATCTATAAAATAGTAAGTTTACTGGCCTCCTACGTTATCTAGTACCTTATCCATGAATGGTGTTGGAAATGGGTCATGTAAGCATGCACCATTTAACTTACTTAGTTCTACATAGATCATGATTACTCATGTATTCTTGTCCTGCACCACCATCATACTGATCCACTCATATTCTTCTATCAGTTCGATGATTCCTGTGTCCAACATCCTATCTATTTTATATTTTACCTTCTCCTTATACCTCATATTTAGCTTGTAAGGCCTCTAGAAAACTAGATTATCTCTTGGTTTCAATGGGATCTTCATCTCTACTAAGTCTCCTTCTATTATCTTCATCTATGAAAAATTCATTGGAAATAGGTCATGGTATTGTCGCAATAATTCTACAATCTTCTCAACTGTCTCCTCACTCCAATAGTTCCTTATTTGCGCAAACTTGGGATTCTCTATCATCCAGAGTTTTACCTTCCATGTATTTATAGGTTGTGTATATGTGATGGATTCGATATCTAACCCTTCTATGGCTTGTTCTCCTTTTGTCTTTGGCATTTGTACATTCCTAGTATCCTCTTCATCATACTCTTCCTTTGCTACATTATAGCACTTTAGTAGCTCATAGATAGTCATTTGGCTCTATGCTCATTGCATATTGGTATCACCTCCATCATCTCTTCTTCCAAGAAGATATTTGTTCAAATCTCTTGTAGCATTGCATCTATGGATGGAGATTCATGTTCAAATGTACACGTGACTTTTAGTCTAGATCAGTTCTTCCCATCTTGTTGTCTCCCTGTTCATTTCCATCTCCAAATACCAGTTCTTTGGAATTGTGTCCAGTATGTGTATAAATATGTGCGTCCACTCTGTCTCTAGTACTAAACCCCACAAAGCCCTGCATTGTTCCATGTGACCTCCTGGGTCACTCTCCCATTTATATTTTTGTGCAATTTTTTATCCCTCGGTGCCAAACCTTATTTTCATTAGTTTTTTCCATTGTAACCAGTCTTTCATTCCCTCTCTATGTGCATCCCACCATCTGGATAGAGTCTCTTTCAATACCACATCCAGTGCTAACAAACTTTGTTATTCAGGTACCTAAAACTCAAATGATTTTACAAACATACTTATATCAGTTAATCCATCATACCTAAGTGGATTACATAACTATGTTCCAATCTAGTGCAAGGATCGGGTGATGCGTGCACATCATCTAGTTGACACTTCATGCATTCTCTGTTTCCAATGCTCTATACCTATTTTTCCAACTCAACGCATGATTTGTTGTCGGGTTGATATAATCCTCCATCCGCGCAGTCATGTTATATAAATTGTCAATGTCATTCCCTCTTCTGGTTCTATGTATCTATTTCCTTCTAATGGATCCAAGGGTGCAGTGACTTTCAAATCTCCAAATTCAAATATCATCTCCCTCCTCTTCAAGTTGATGATCACTTGGTTATTAAAAGACCATTCTAGTCCCACCAGTGCTGAATATGGTTGATTTTCATCCATAATCTAAATAAATTCAAAGTCTACCACACTACATACCCCATCTATGTTCACATGTAGTCCTGTCGAGCGACCAATCAGAACTATTTTATGTTGATTTACTAGCCTTAGCTGAACATGAGACCATACCAACTTGGGTTTTTCCATCAACAACCATGTCTTGTTAGGTAACACATTCACATCATAACCTAACTCCAAAATAATATTATCCACATCATACTCTCCAATTTGCACAGTGAATTTGAAATCTTCATTGGTCTGCTTCCTATGCAGTACCTGATTTACCATCCTTTTTGAGACAAGATTTTCCCTTCCTCTTGTTCAGTGATCAATCATGTCGTATAATGTACTCGACATAGTTTCATCTTTGATTAGATCTACAAAATTTCTCAATAGTTTTGTTAGCGTACTTACCTTTCCCGTTGGCTTCTCTAGCATTTCATGATCTTCTTCATGAGTTGCCACTGATGTTGATGCTCCCCAATATACTCCAAGTGTTAAGAACCAAACATCAATATAGCATATAAAAACCTCAGAAAAAGTACTCAACGCCTTGAAAAAGAGATAATTTCATATAATAAGCCTCTTCGAGGGGGCAAACTCCTTTTACCCCACTTAAATGTT